>JAOEJI010135570.1:0-12114 GCA_025448255.1 Umimayanthus chanpuru | reverse complement strand
CGGTTCAATTTCTCGCGTCTTTCATTAGCTTTTATTTTGAAATACTATCCTATCTTGCATGTGGTGAAAAGATAATTGGACTAGCATCTAAAAATAGCGTGAAATTGGACGAAAAATCAGCTAGTGATTTCTAGTCTCTCTGCCATGCTTCAGGAGACCCCTTTCCTGTTGACGCGCTACATATATAAACAGTTACGGATGTTGGTCAGTCTTGTCAAAATAAAATTATTGCATCTATAACAAGACAAAACACAAACGCAGTTATCGTAATCTAAAGATGTATTTCTATCCACATGTTTTCCTGACGATCCCACCCTCCCCCGTCCTTATCTGTTTGCTCCATGTACGCCGGGCCCTACAGTAGAAAAGTAGCACGTGGCCTGAGCAGAGCTAAGCAGTGTAAACAGACTGTACACTGGAAGACTAGTTTTAAAAAAAACCAAAAAATTGTTTTTTCTGCGTTTGGCGAGTAAGCTGAATATGGGTTTGATCAACAAAGGTTGCTATGGTATGTTTTTGGCCTGTGAGATTTGGTGTCTAGCTGACGTTTCAGTTCGAGCGTTAGCCCTTCGTCGGAGCACACTGTATTCTATTATACGCTCCATTATCGTAGGTTCAAGGTAAGTATATTACGTGACTGCGGCCGTTAGAGTTACTAACAGAGAACGACAACAAGTTAGGCATTTTACGGCTTTCGATCGCTCCACGATCGCTGTCAAAATAGTGTTGCAGAACTCATCAAAATGAAACTTAGCCACAACTTTTGGTGTTTTTAGGAAGACGAGCTTATTTTCAAGGATAATCAAACAGCACTGCAAGATAGATAAGTCGAAGTATAGACACAAACTGTTCTATTGTGACAACAGCTAATCTGATCAATTATCTTGTACTTATGAAAATCACACTAGTTTCAACAGTTTTTAATCCTTCAAAAATTGTCTATGCATAAATGTTATTGATATTTTGAAGACTTTTCAACTTTATGCGTATATTGGCCAAAGGTTTTAACCAGGTGCCACAATTTTGAAATAAGCCCAACAGGTTGACCTGTTATGATTGCTCGATCACAGTCCTCACAGTGGAGCCACATTCTTTCCTTGGTTTTGGTCAAACGGCAAGAATATTTTATTACTGCTAGTTATCTGAAGAAACTAATTTGATTTATCTACACAATCCAACAAAAACCGGACTCATGAAGCGAAAATTAATTCTTCCACAGTGCAACCAATATGTAGCTATTTCTGGAATTTTGAGGCCACGTGATAGTAGATGTCGCGACCAAACTTGTAATGCCTATAACGAAGACAACTGAAAAAGACTTGAACGAAACAAAATGCATTTTTGTTCTGACGTTAGTAAAACCGTATAGTACCTAGAAGATAAGGGAAATTTAAATTTGACACGAACGTGAGTGGTCAGATTTTAGAGAGATATTCTCTTTTTAAAATGTTTTAAAACACATTCAGCTTTATAAAACCGCTGGCTGCGTTACTTCGCAAAAATTTTAGTTTGCTGTTATAAAAATGATATTATTTAAAATAATAATAATATTAATAATAATAATAATGATAATGATAATAACAATAATATTAACAAAGTTAATAATAAAAACAATAATGGTCCCCTCTACACGCTCGTAGGAGTTACTTTTAACTGAATGCTTTTGAAGAAAAGCGGTAACCACAGGGTTTGTTACATTCCACAAATGCGACAAGAATCAGGTACACCTCAGTAATTATCAAAATAAGTAATAGAACAGTTTTGCGTCAGAAAGATAACTCAAGTTATGATATATAATAACGATGAATTGAGTCTTTGTGAAGATAAGGGTGACATTGAATTTGATTTCTGCTAAACTAACGTATAGGTTACAAAAATATACGACACACCATCAGTTCCGTTTGCTCAGCGAGGAAATTGTCTTAGGTTAACTTCAAACATAAAGAATTAGCTTTAACACGTTTTACTTGAAAAGTAAATCAGCCATTCCAGTAGCTACGAAATAAAAAGTAGTTTCTTTCTGTCTCATAGCAATTTTTTACACGACAATTAAGCGTTTTTTCCTGTTCTGCAACATACAAATCACTTTTAAGATGTCTGCTTCTTAGTTATGTGTCTTTTAAACGATGCGGCAAGTATTATCTACATAGACACCGATGCTTCCCTTAAATAACTGTCATTCCTAAATTTGTATTCAAGAAAAAGCTGTGCAATATTATAACCTTTTAACGGAATCAGTAGCACTTTAGTTGAGAATGGAGACATTGGTTTGAGTAAGAAAACCAACCAAGTTGGTTAAGATAACAATGTAAGTGTGAGATGGACGCCGGCCTGGAATCAGTAATGGCGACTGCATTGGTCAATAATAACATTGTTGCAACAGGAAAAACCATCTTACCTGAAACTTTACTTGAACATCAGCCATGTCAGCAGCACTTGGTTTTTCGCCAGGACAAAATGAAAATATCTAATGAATCAGGGAAATTGTATTGATCAGCATTTCTGAGCTCTAACCAATCTGAAATCCCAGCAGTAATAGTTCGTTAGTTTAAGTGCAGTCTCTTAAATGCCATTTTTCTTATCGGCGACCTTCGTTTCGGAGGGTAGGAAATAAATCTGGAAGTACCTTCAACACAAGCGCTCAAAACCGTCCTCGGTCGGATTGATTGCATCAGTTTTGTTGCCTGAACGACCCAGTGAGGGATATGATTACAGGCTTGAAGCAGCGTTTGAAAGAATCTGCAGTTCCAAAGGTGCACTGAGAAAAAGCATATAAACTTCTTGTTGCCATAACTGTAAATCACACGTTGGGAATATAATACAGTAGTGCTCCGCACCTCGTTCGCTATCTAAAAGCTCATATCCAAGAATAATTGCAAGGGAAGCGTCACACATCGATTCTGCCCACAAGAAACGTCATATGTACGTTGGGGGGTGGGGGGGTTGGTGGCTGTGACGTTTCTCCGGAAAACCATGTGGATGAAATCAATAATTTGCTAAAAAAAAATAAACTCAAACGCCTTAACATTTGGTAATCATCTCGATTTAAAAATATAATTAATAAATAAAATTGCCTTGCGGTATTAACCAGTCCATTGATAACTTAACACGGTGTTCCGTGTGAATACGTATCACGTTTTCCAGTGTTAGGCCCTGGTCGCACTAGCTGACTAAAACCCTTTCGTCCGGAAGAAAATCGGCCAAAATTTTTTGAACAGACGAACGGGGGCAAACGAGATGTGGAAGGGAGTGGTCGTTCAAATCGTAAATGAGAACATTTATCAAGTGTTCTTTAATGATGGGCAAGAAATTGCTGAAATTAGCCGCGAGCACATTCAGTATTATTGAGTTTCTACTAATTCGTAGTTGTATAAGCATTATATAATCGGGTATATTTTATAGTATTTCCAGACCACAAGTAGTTTTCTTCGTTTTGTTTCTTTTGCACGTTTGCAAATTAATATCATGTTTGGTTAATAGGATCGATATGCTAAAAGAGTAAATACTGAACATAAACATATGAAAGGACTCGCCAAAAGTTTTGAGCCTACGTATTACTTCAAATTAATCCTATAATTGTCATCATAATCCAAAGTAACTTCAGTGAGCATGAACTGATCAAGGCGTTTCTTGAGGGCAAAATCGATATGTAACGCTTCCCTTAGCAAAAGCGTTTACAGGAAAGGTCTCCTGTAGTACGTCAGAGAGACCAAAACTTACTTTCTGTTTAATTTCATTCAAAACTCACTCTTGCTGATCGGGTCGTTAATAACTTAATGCTTACGTATTGGTATTCGGTTTTGCATTAGCTTATTCAGTGTTTTGCTTTTCAGTTCGGTATCTGTTATAAAGAGGTGATTCCTGTTGCACTTTGTTTCATTTTCTTGCATCATTGTACAAAGCTCTTTCACCAACAACAAAACATTGGAGGTATCACCAGGTTACCTAACACCTCAATCACGCCATTTTCAACGCAAGTAAAAAGTTGCGATTAGTTGCAGCTAAGATGTCGTTCTCAACGAATTCTGACCACAAAAGCGGAGGGAGTTGAATGGATAGGTTTGGGGGAGGGAGAAATAGAGTTTCAGTTTCGATCGCTCTTTTGCAAACACAGGGACTAACTCCCACACAGCCACAGCAAACCTACTTTACACGTTTCTACAAACAAGATTAGTCAAACTGGCTCTCTTATAGGAGTTTGTCCCTCAACTTTTTTTCTTCTCAAGTTCAGGTCCGGAGGGGGAAGTAAAATTGGGTTAGGATTGGAGTAGTTAAAGCGAAAATCTCTTGCGCGGAAGTTTTAAACTAGATTAAATGAATTACTATTATTCGACTTCATTTCAGTGAAAAGCTTACTCAGTTGCGATAAACGACAACAGAATTAAGAGCATTTGAATATAGACACTATTTTGGTGTATGAGACGCCTTGTTTTATTCAGGAGATCCCTTTTTGTTAACGCTAGTGGCGTCAGGCGTTTTGAGTACTAACTTTGAGGGACCAACTTACTGTGTACTGGGCTTGTCAAACATGGCCAATCGCACAGTTCAACCAAGTACTAGTATACCAGCGATTTCAAGGCAGGATAAGAGAGCAGACTTTCAGGCCTAGATTATCCTCTCGTGGAAAGGTTTGTATAGGGGGATCTGATATAAGATCTTCGCAGTTTTAATTAATTTACGAAAGCTCTTTAGATTTTCTCGTCCAATGAGTGTTGCAAAGATTGCGGTGACAGGTTAACATTTGATAGACAGGTATTCTTTGTTTTAAACTGCATTTCACACATTTCAACGACTGTACTGAAAGTTACCGAAGCTTAATTACACGTCATACAACGCGAAAACATCAAGAAGTTAATTATAAAACAATGCAATTCTACTACAAGTTGTAATACATGAAAATGCTACGATGTAGCGTAAATATCAACTGCGGCCGATAAAGGTTTTGTTTCCGATAAAAGTCTTGTTTGAAAGAACGTTGAGGCTGAGAATCAGCCGTACATTAGTTTAAGAAAATATGTGTGCTGAATTGTTAAGAACATTCCCACTCTCAGCCAAGTTTTACAAGTTCTGCTAAGAAAGATTGTAATTCTGCCTGACTTATACATATTTCTGACCCAGACAGTAACAGAGGAAATTTAGAGTGAAGCTAGTAAAATCTGAGAGATTGCCAAGTACTTTACTAACGTCCTCCATACTGCCATTAATAGAAGGAAACAATTCTACGGTAAAACGCAACAGAAACAACAAATTTCTTCGGCTGTTATATCGGAAACTTCGTTTCTGTCTTACCCTCTACTAGTAACAGCTCGCTTTCCGTCGTGTTTTCCCAAATATATTTTTCGGTTGTCCGTCTTTGTTGCCATTGGCTGCATGAAATGCTGATTTCAGCCCAACGCTTTGCTCCGCTGCGGAGTGTTGCTGTGCGATTCTTCACATTGTTGCTACTTTTCGCTGCTCTGTTAAATTATTTAACAAACGCCATGAACCCTTCTAATTAATGCTGTGTGCGATCTGGATTATAGAAGGGGATACCAGTTACAGCAATGCATTTGGTTAACGTGTGCAAGTACATCTTTCGACCAAGTTCTTTCAAGATACGCGAAGGTGTCGAAAGTGAAAGCGAAAACATTTTTCTTCGCGTACCAAGAGCGGATTTTAAATTTGATTTTGGTTTTACAAATCCAAGATTGAAACCAACAAAATAATAATTTATGGATTTTTACTTTTGTTCATACCCACACGGAGAATACCTCGTTCGCCACCAAATTTATCAACCCTTGGCAATATTCAGTGACTGTAAAGATGACTTCCACACAGGTTGTCGAAACGTCAGTCACAACCAATAAAAGTCCTTCTCAGGACTATACCAAACAAACAATTAACTGCAACATTGGTCACACAGTGATGATCAAGTTGTAATTGTATAGTTAATAGGAAGCTGCATGGCGTTGAATGTTACCTTGTTGAATTGGTCGTGCGACACGAGAACGACGACAATCTACAGATGTCCATTTGGGGACGAGCAAGGACAGCCAGCTGATATCGAAACTGCAAGCAGTCTCTTCTTTGTCCAAAGTTTGAAAATATGCGACTAAATAAGAAAAGGAAAATACCAGCAAGACTTCACGCCCCCTCTTTAACACAAACTAGTCAGGACCTTGTTGGCAATCTGAAATTCACGCTCACGGAGTAGTCAAGATCTACACTCGGGGTATTTCTCCATTCTCTGGTGAGACTTCAGCCGTGAGAAAACGCTTACGCTTACCCTGAATCTGAGATCATGACTACTCACGAATATTACTCGGTTACTGGGAACAAACGAAGCCGTTATTCTCAACCAATCCGTGCCAAAACTGAATAACAATAATAATACTATGATTAGAACAATATGACTTTAATATGAGTCTACACTTTGCCTACGTTTTGTGAGTTAACTATTCGGATATCTCTAATATTCTAATCATCAGATTAAACTAACAAAACTATCAGAAATCTAGCAAATGAACAAAAACATACAAATGGCGTCACTCACTTTCACCAAATGATTCGGATTTATCAACAGCACGCGTAAATATTGCGGTCAAGGGTTGATGAAATCGGTGGCGAGGTGTATTCATGCTGTGGATATAACCAATAGTAAAAAACACATAAATAGTTTTTTGGTTGCAATCGTGGATTTGTAAAACCAAAACCAAAATCAAATCCAAAACTGAAATATTAAGCTATGGCTTTTGTTCTGATTGGATAAACAACAAAAAGTGCAATGCTTGAGGGTATTCACTTCTCTTCAGTAGTGACTCATCACCCGCCCGCGGTGTATTATTACTTTCCGTGCGTGGGTTTGTTCCAGTTACCATTGCAGTTGTTGTGCATCATTGAATGTGTTTCTCGGAAAAGCGGGAAATGAATGAAAACATGGTGACTTTTTAAAGAAAAGAGTTGTCAATTGTCATTGTTTTTGACATCGCCTGATTTTTATATGAATGGAAGTTATTGTCTATATACAGCCCAATTACACACTATCTTTTTTTATACTAAGAATGTCAAATTTTGGGGCTGAGGCTAGATGTTGAGGATTTCAGCTTCAAGAGTTCTTTTAAGGACATTTACAGTGTAAAAAACATTTAAAAAATGTTATTATTTGCTTAGGACTAGGTAAATACTTTGTTTTCTATTCACACAAGCCATTTCACATTGGAGTGGTAGCCATATCTATCAGGCGTTGCTGCACGAGCATTAGGCATAATTTTGCAGTTTAACAACAAATTACCTCCACTCAATTCTGTATGCAAAATAAACATTAACGTATCCCCAGCCTCATCATGTTCTTACATGTTCTTGCACTTTGGGATTTTTAAGCCACAACGTTCTTATAACAAAGTTTTTAGAAATTAAAAGAGTGCGCATGTATTCGTTGAGTATTGGATGAAGCCTAAGATTCGAATCGTTGTTTCAACGGGACTTGAAGATGCTTTGGAAGACTTGGAAAGCGCCAAATATACTACAACTGCTGTTCGATTATTCAGAATATAAAGCGAAAGAATTGTTCGGCAGCTTTGATTGAATGACGTGGAGTTAAAAAACGACACAGTAGTACCTTTTTTCTGAACAAGATTAAAGTTCATGCGTACTAAACCCATTAGCAAAGAACTTATTTTTCAACTAGATAAGCGTGAATTGAACTCATTACTGGTGATGGATATCTCGGAAAGAAGACTCAGTTTGGAAAATTGACTCTTAGTATTCATTTTAGTTTCGGCGCATAGCGCTGTGCTGACTATATATAAACAAACTCATATCCAACAAGTGCAAATGAAATAATTCATTTATTTAATTTAATTAAACTCTGTTTACTCAAAGTGTAATAGTTGTGCACATGCTCATTACAGTTGTAAAAAGACTGTAGAAAACGTTGATTGCCACGTGAAACCGATGTTGTGGGGAAGTTGTGGGGAATTGTTTTTTGAGCTGGATGTGTGAAGCTAATTGATTGTCAGTTTCGTTTTCTTTCGCCATTAAAGCGGAGCTGCTGGAGCACTCGAAAACTTGCTGAGAACGAATGACATTTTCTGTTGTTGTTCAATGGAAGGCCGCTCGTTGTAGGATTCAACCGTCTGAACTGACTTGTGGCCCGTTACAGAATTAATGTGCCTCGTCTTAACAATTGTGATGGGAGAGGGCTGTCACATATGTAGCCCTGATGCAATGATTGGTGAGATGTGGTTGTATACCATCTCGCTTGCTCATCTGCTTCATCATGTTGTCGAGCATAGCTGAGCAAAGTGACGTGTTGCAGCACAAAATCTTTTCCTCTGACGCATGTACAGGATTGAGATGTGCCAAGTAATTTTTTATTATTTTAACGGGACATTTGTCAGAACCAAGGAATGAAAATATTTTAGCGTCGAAATCATCTTCAGCACCTCCAAGGCCACTTTGATAGTTTTTTTGTGGTTATTGATGCTCCAGGCTGATTTCGGTTCAGCTCAATTTACTCAACTCCAGGAATTCTTCGGAGGGACAGCATTGCTGATGTTAATTGTCATTAATTCTCTCGTCCTCTTCTATTATGAAAGAGACCGAGGTAAAACAATGCCGTCCTCTGTAGCTGTGCGGGATTTAGATCTGGGCTGGTCCGTTAATCAATGTCTTCACCTGTTGTTGGGAAATTGGTTTCCTGTGGACAACCCCGGCAATTTTACCCGTTTTCCTTAGGTCCTTGATAAATGCGTCCAGTTAAGAAATGTTCCATACTTGGCGTGCGTCTTATCGCGTTATGGATACACACGGGAAGTTGGGAGAGCACGAAAGAAGCGTTTGAGTGGCACGAGGCGAAGCCGAGTACTTGTCTAGTTTCTCGAGTGCTCTCCAAATTTCCCAAGTGCATCAATAACTAACTCGATAGACGCACAGCTAAAGCATGGGCCATTTCTTTTAGAACATTACCACTGATTTTTTATTCCGTATCTATAAAAAAAACACACGTAAACTGATAAAGTACAGAACTCTCCTAAACCGGTCTGAGCGTTCTTATTGGTTGTAATGCACGCTCGCGCAATACAAAAAGTGCGCGAAAAATTGCCAACTATGTTTTAATACTTTATTTACTTCATTAAAAGTAGGGACGGAGACAATGGAAAAAGACTTATTGTGCGGTCCTGAACGGAGAAAGCAGTCAATGGATGCCCTTATCGACTTAATAGAGGTGCTTTTGAGCTTTGTAGAAACGTTTTTCTTTTCTCGCGGACAACAATAAACTCTTGAGGCACGAGTGAAGTCCTTCTTTGCTCATTTCTTCATTTACCTTCGCTGAAAACTTATTCCCACAAGGACTAACCATTCTGAAATTTTTTAAAGGTGAATTTGTGTTGTGTAAGTTACGTAAATTTTATCAGTGCTTGAAATTTCGATGTATTAGAGAAATACAGTATGCAGCATTCAAGTACACAATTTTGTTTCCAGTGTTTTGTGCATTTTTCTTATTAAAACCTTCCCTTTCCTCATTCGGGAATCCAAACGAAAATAGTTGGTTTTGTTTTTTCGACTGTAGGCAGATACATCTATATCTATAACCCACGACCAGCTCCCATCTGTCACAGGTAAAGACATTCACTCAAGTCCTTGACGCCAGCAACCGTAAACGCTGGGCTGCACGTAGGCACCCGAACGATTTAGAACATTACCAGTCGCTAGCTGACTGTAATTCTGGAAATGATAGCATTGGTTGTCAAACGATTTCCAAACTGAAAACTAAATTATTCGTCCTTACCGCCGAGAAAAGACAGTCAAAACTCGAAGTTTAAATAAGTGAACTCCAAGACCTCTCAAGCCACGAACTGTCACGTCAATATTCGTGTTGTGCTATACAATAATCTTGATAGCGATGACCAGGAACTAAGACAGTCAAATGATCAGTGCCTATCCATCCCCACCCCTACAATTTCGTTAAATATTCTGTCACTATCCACCACTAAACAATCAACCAAAAGGTCAGTGCTTATCCAACCCCGCCCCTACAATTTCGTTCAGACTTTCTGTCACTATCCACTCCTCCCCCTACACAAACAAACAAATCAGGTCTGTCACTATCCACCCCGCCCTCTACACCATTAATCAAATGGTCTGTCACTATTTACATCAACCCCAACCCTACACACAAAGGTTACCCAACCCCAACCCCTACAGACAACTAAATCGTCGGTTCGTATCAACCTCCACTCCTACACAATCAATCAAATGGTCTCTCACCCCAACCCCACACACAAATCAAAGCCTACACAACCCCACCCACACAATCAAATGGTCTCTCACCCCAACTCTACACAAGGGTCTTTGCCTACCCAACCCCACCCCCGTATCCACACAGTCAAATGATCTGTCCACCCCTACCCTCACTACTTAGTAGTTCATCACAAAACACGCCCTAGAAACGTTTGTGTTCCACCTTGACATTAGTCACTGACCAAGGTAATTTGTTTGCTATTAAATATTGTACCATTCAATATTTTTTTACTATCAAACGCTTAATTTCAGAAAAAAAGACACAGCCGTGAAACAACGCTTTATACATCGACATTTATTAGTGTCGTATCTGACACAACTGAGCAAATATCTACAAACCCCTGATTCTCCTTCATCTTTTCTGTTCCTCTCTATCGATCTCCAATAGCCATCAATCGGTTTACTCTCTTTCTTCTTAGATCTAGCATTTTATGAAACGCAGTAGACGTAGTGGATTTCTCTGCCGGGAGATGGTCTTCTCTTAAAACTTACAGGAGGTCTATTAACAATAATTATCAATCCTTTAGACATAAATACTTTTTGCCTACAAATCATTATTTGAAGCAAATTGCTTTTTCGTCGAGTACAAATCATTATTTGAAGCAAATTGCTTTTTCGTCGAGTAACTAATACAGACGCTCAAGGTGTTAACCTGGTTAACAACTGACAAAGCAACCAAAGGGCCGACTATTTCTTTTCGGGTGCAGAATTGCGGGAATTTACGTTATACTCAAATATTTTTCCAGTCAACCTTCGGCTTTATTTTTTCTAATCACCTTTCGTCCCCACGACCTAAAATGTTACGTCCACCCTACTACCATGCAAGCAAACAATACACGCCTTGACAGTAAAATTGAAATCCAAAAGAATAAGATTATTTCTACGGTATAAGGTAGTAGCTAAATCTAGAGTTAATTCTTTGTATCTTCGAAGGAAGTCAACGCATACAAAAATGGCTGCCAAGTCACTTCACCACTGAACCTGCTTCATAGCGGGGTTTTTGGAAAGTTTGGAAAAGCTCTGAAAATCGAAAGGTTCTTTCTCAAGAGAAGCAGAAGCTTATGTCAGGGTGTGAAAAAAGTCTGGGTTATTTGGATTCAACCAGAAAAAGAACTGGTTCAATTGTGAAGTTGAGATACAGACGTTAGGTGGCGAAAGGTTTGATGCTTACATTACTGATAAGTCTGGAAAATCTCTAATTAGTCTCAACTTTTGCGCAAATTTGTTGTAAATCTACAACTCCTTTAATAAAAAAACTGATATATAAAAAGTAAATTGTATTGTCTAGCTATAGTAGCAAAGGAACTGTCGTCAACAATGGCTTCACTGTTCAACCCCACCCCAACAACCGCTATTCGCCATCCACAGTAAAACAGTGCTGATTGAACAACTTACGAGCTCCTGGTTTTCGTATTGTTGTTAACATTATCTAAATATTGATACAAAATGAGTTGCACAAGTCTCTAATGAAATGTGACCAGGTACTCGGGGTAACACAGAGAGTCATGGAACACCACGTAAATGCTTGGGTTTTCTGGGTCATTCGTCACTGAGTCGTAACGAATTTCTGGTGCTCCGGGGTCCTTAGCGGGGGGTACAACCATTCCTTTGCAGCCTTTAGTGTACATCCCCACCAAAACAAGTGCCAAATACATTTGTCCCCCCTGGGCATAAGTCTTGGAATACGACGCATCTCTGGCAAAATACACACCATTCCCATACATGGTACCTGGGAAAAATATTAATAGCAACAGTTTTAACCCTATCTAGCCTGGGCTTTTTGGAGGTCTCGCAGCCTGGGGAGGGGTTGATTCAACCCCCCCACCGTAACTT
>JAOEJI010134459.1:0-12121 GCA_025448255.1 Umimayanthus chanpuru | reverse complement strand
ACTTAATAGAAAATTAAAAGGGAAGAAAACGATGCGACACACGCATTCGCAACAAAATTCTGCAAAAACTTATCTTTGAAGGAGTGCAGTCTCCCAAGCGCGGAAAACTGGTGCGTGCGTGCGTTCACTCATGAACTGAATGAAGTTTCGAGAGATCTTTGTTTTCAAAAACACATTATCAGTTTGACCAACTCGCCTTGATATTTTCCCGAATCGCGGAAAAACCTGCACGATTACATATAAGAATCATATTGGTATTTCTGTTCTGTCCCTGTGATGTCATAACGACATGGGGCAATTTTAGTTTGGAATCAGCACACTTTCGCGTGAAATGACACATCTTCTACGATCTTGTACCTTGTCAGTTGCCGAGAAAAGAAATATTAAGAAGAACTAGTTTTCTATAATTGGTGTCTGTCACTGGAATCAGACTCCTTGATCAGTGAGTGAATTGCCAAAGAAACCTTGTTTTTAGAAGAAATGTAACACTCTTGGGCAAAATTAGGTTACAGTATCGAAATCCCAGGTAGCCTCATTTGCTGTGATCTAATTTTTGAAAATTATGAACTCAGTCTCCTCATAACAGTATTTTTTCCATTTTTTCATACTTTACTTAATGATGAGACATTCTGATATTAACATACTATACCGTTTGTGCACATTTGTTCATTATTATTTTTCATTCACGATCATTTGTAATATTTATTTGGCACGTAACTAATATTTTTGCACTGACAAACCTGCCTCGAAGAGCTTTGCTATTCAGTTACGATTGTGTGTGTTGTATTGTACTATATATAGGTCATTACGAAATAAATTGAATTGAAAAGAGTATTTGGTTAATAAAACTATTTGCACGACCAGACAACGTACAAGGTCAAGGCCCACAAACACTCTTTAACACAAATTCCATGCCTCACCCTTCTGATCTAACCATTTTGTCTATGAGTGTTTGATTAGCAAAATCCTCTGCTCCACATACAAGGTGAAAGCCAAAATAAGCTAAAATTTTTAACACAAGTCGCCGCCTCTTTTCTTCTCATCTAACCAGCATGTTTGATATTGTGCCAGCTTGAGCCCACTCTTGATCAGATATTAAAATGCGATGGAAGTGAAACTGACACTAGAGATTTAGAAACCATATGCTTCAGCAGCAAAGGAAACTCTTAAGTGTTCAATTTAGAAGTAGAGAGCGTTAGAATTCTGCATGAAACTCCTCCTAAACAAAGTCCGACTTATTCCAACCTTTTTGACGTTGGGAGGAAAAGGAAGACATTTCGAGCATTTCGGTTTATCTCAGCTGAGCGGCCACTCATATATTGTCGTTTAGCAATTTTAAAACCAATATTTCTTCAACTTCTTGCACGTGAAAGCATATTTAAAACAATGCTTAAGCACTGGAGGAAACAACTAAATTGCCCACTAAACTCTTTGGAGACAAGTACTGCATGGTTCAAGTTAAACCTTCTTGCCTTCTTGGTCTCGTACTGATAATATAAAGGACAACAAAACCTTTGGCTTTGCCAGCATTTCAGTTAGTTTCGGGTGCTCGTCCCTGAACTTCCTGACCTACGCACTGTCGGAAAGTGATTCATCAGCAACATTTCTTCATTTAAGCCTAAGCCAACTTTTTGAGATAAACGACTAAATCTAATGGATGAAATTGTAAAGAGGAATTCCGTCCCAGCAGCTGGGTACAATTTCTTCCGCAAGAACTGTGGGCCTTTAACGCCCTCCGGTTGTGAAAAACACCAAGAGAAAAGTTATTTAATTTTATTCTTAGAATTTTTAAATCTAGTTTAGAAGCAAGTTCTTAAACCAAAAACGGAGACAAGGAAACCGGACAGTAAAGGAGTCACTTTGCAGTAGTTTAATTGTATGCTACTAAACTACTGTATAAAAACCCTTTAGATGTTTAGATTTTAAAAGAGAATGGCTTGCGATTAGAGTAATATCACTAATATGTCAAATGTACATGCATGACGTCATATCTTAATTTATGACAAGAACTCCACTCCACTTCTTCTTCAACTTCAAGTTATTTGCTTCACTTCATGAGTTTTTTTCAAACTGGACATGCACATAGAACGATTGTTCTCAGGAGCGTAAACCACAAAAATAACCTGAAGTAATACATGTAAGCACCATGCACTACTCTGACCTCGCGTTGTTCGGAACTACCATCCCGTTTATACCTGTAGTTGGTAATAAGCCAAAATGACATATTTTACGGATGTTTTCGCTCAGCTTGGAACAACTATATGTTCTTGGTAAAGTTTGGCTATTGGTATTAGACAAACTTCTTAGAAGAATCTCAGGAATCATTCAATGGGTTATTTGTCAAAATAACTGAAGAAATTACGATTTAAAGCCAGGACGTGCTCTTTAGGAAATTTTTTTCTGCACGCGGCGCAAATGTACAAAGCGGAAGTAGACGGCTGAACGCGTAATATTTATCGAGGTAAAATCAATTGGTCAGCAGTAACTTCCGAAATCAGCACTAAAGAAATACAGTGGTCTTCAAAGACTTTAAGTTCTTGCTGAAGCCAGCGGATTATCATGATTCTTATCGTTAAATTATCTGCCAAAAACATGAGACGAAATTAAAAGGAATTGTTTGAACTTTGGCTCCACTGCCATCATTGTGCTGTCCAATAAGTGATCCTGATCGGTTGGTGTTTGTTCGCGTCTTTGACTTCCTTTCACCAGCTTTTACTGACTTATCCCATTTTGAAAGAATATTCGCGAATCACTTGACACACATTTAGGCAAGCCAAAGTCAAAATTACTAAAGTATCTTAGTTAACTACGCCAACTACAGGTAGCAAATTGTGGTAAGTTTTTACAACGAACGTGAGTTCAGAGTGAGAGAGGTGAGGAAAAATAGCTGTTATAGCAAAGCCAAAGTAATTTGCTTTTAGTCCAAAAGTTGAAGCACAGCAAACAAAATAAACCAGTTTCTTTTATTCATGCTTTTTATTAGTAAGGTTCGCACTTTTAAGATTCGAAAAGGCACATGGTTATCGAATACAAAAACACCCATCGAAACGAAATGAAGCAATTCTGTAGGACTAGGAGACAAAGCACTGCCTTGAAGTCTATTTATTCCCGGATATGAGCGTCATTCGGTGCAGATTGGGAAAGCATTTTTAAATAAATTAAAGTATTATCATACCAACCTTGACGTTTGGAAAGTTTTCGGCCAAGGAAAGAGTTCAGGATACTTCGAGAGCCACGTCTGACACCGTCTATTTGGCAATCGAGACCAAGAAACAACCTAAACGCAATTGAATAAGGCAAAATGAAATTCGGATTCTTTGAGGTAGTTTAAATGTAGGAAGATTTACGTACAGGCCAAGGAACAAAGCTCTTGTAATGACCGCCATGGTTTGTCTATATGGCGCGCATAAGTGATGAGAACCGATATAGCTTGAATGGGGGAAGAAGAGTTGCTCTCCTTCAGACGTCGATGCGTTTTCTGTTGTTTGAATAAGAGGTAAGTTGACACCTTTTGAAAGCTGAGAGCCCTTAAAATAATCATGATAGACTTGGAAGATTCTCAAAAGATCTTATTCAAAGGTCACGTGGACGGAAACTCGACGCCTATCTTTAACTTCATCACGTTTTTATCCAAATTTCTTCTTTCGCTGGATGTTTATTTAATACCGCAAAAGCTGAAACACAAGTTGATGTGCTATGTCAATACTGATTTTGTCACAAAACCTGCAACAACATCGCAAAACGTCTCGCGTTTGGCCATCCTCACCCCAAGGAGACCAAATAAATTTTATGGCCATTTAGGCAGTTCATATCATTGGCCCCAATAAGCCTCTATAATTAGTTTTATTGGATCAAATTTGACAAGCGCTACACAAACAGGAAACTGTCAACTATCAACTGGCGAACAAACCCCCGAAGGAGTGGGAAAAGCCACAAGTCCACATTGCTGCGCGTGAAAGGTTGAAAGGGAATATCTTCGGCATTGTTCCGCGTCGGAATCAGCACTGGGGAAAGTTACTTTCCAAAACCTCCAGACAATATTGAAGACAGGAATTTCTCGAGATGTCTCGAGACAAATTCTGGTAAGTACATTCAGAGGTTCTGATGAGTGCAAGCCGCAACGTATTAAGACCTGGTTGATCGTTTCGCGGCAGCGCTCCACATTTCATAGCTTAGTCGAGTTAAATGAAACCTTAGCCTCCATTTCCAGTAAACCTCCTCATCTTGACTAAAGCTTGCATTCTACTTCAACAGGGCTGGGCTTTTACTGTCCGTATTTCTGATTGGAACAACATATGCTCAGAGAAGAGGTAACTTCCAACACATATTCCTATAGTTTCTTTCATTTTGAATAGTTTGTCACCACCAACGCATAACCGCATGTGTCGACAGATAATTCTGTTAGATATAAATTGTTGAGACACAATGAAAAGCAAGTGCTGGTTTACTAATAACGATGCTGTTTTAAAGACCGGTTTAACGCCCAGCTATCGATAGTCTGCTGGGAGAGGGGGCTACGGTGTCTCAAGATGTTTTTAAGCGAGTGGCGTTAGTCGTTCGCATGTTAAACCAAGAGAAAATAGCCACTCCATCCACTGCAGAATACAAGAAACAAGTTACATGCACGGTTGAGAACAGTCGATAAAGTTAAACGTTGCTAGGAACGAAAATAGGGATACCACTTCAGCTTTCTCTCTTTGAACAGTTCACGCAAACACATGGTGGAAGACAATTTGCAATTGTTATCACCGCACGGCACCAACTGAAAGATGATCGGGAACAATTCATGTATGATAAATGTTTTTCTAAACTTTATACTAAACTAGCCGTCTTTACAGACTACTTGCAATGGCAAGATCAAAGTTCACGTTTCATTTTGAAAGGCTTCAACGTTTGCAACTCAAGAAACATGCAGTAAAAATTAGATATAGATAAATTATTTCAATATTATCAGTGGTATGTTTAATATGTATGATAATTTATTCTGAAAGGTTTTTGATTATGACTGAAAACGTTTCCAGTCAGGCTTTCTGTACTATTAAATATAATGTTTTGCTAAGGTCCTTCACAATATGATTTTACAAAACAAATAAAACAGAATAAAACAACTTGTAGCTGTTCATGTTCTGTCGCTCGCTACTGTACTGAGTATCTCTTGTGATTTAAGAAGTGTAAACATCGGAATATTCATTATTCGCTTTCATATCAAGCACGTACGTAATCTTTCAAGTGTCTTTTCATAAAAGGCGTTTAGAACTTTTAAAGCAAACTGTTCTGTAAGTGTTTTGAACAGTCAAAAGTGAGTTGTATTAAAACTTCAGAAGGTGTGTGTGCAAGATAACAGGGTAAAACTAAACTATTCTGACTATTAAATGAATGCCTTCTTTGTTTTGGCCGTACTTGCGGTTACAAAAATTTTGAGTAATGGATATATCATGAAAACAGTTAAAATTCCAGAGCTTTCATCACTGATTGAGTGTCATTGGCAAACGGGGTACATGATCACTATATGTACAGCTGTGAAGACACATAAACCTTCCTGAAGTATAATACTTTGTATAAATGTTTCTGAGTCTTTGGTTGATGGTTTTTAAATATGTAGTATTTAGACGTTTCTCTGTGCAGATATACACTTCACGGTTGCACTAGAGCTCTGCATTACGTATTCAGTGGCGGTAGTTATTCGGATTAAGCACCCTTTACACTTGTGGTTTTGTTTTTCTTTGCGTCCTTGCATTCAGTATCAATTTGTTATAATTGTCATAATTACTCTACTACGCCCATGAAACATATTCGTCACGTTTTTGAAACTATTGACCGATCGCAATAAGAATCGTGTTAAATAAATTTTACGTTTTTGGATGTTTATAAATTGTAAAAACGCCCTCAGCTTGTTGTGAGCACGCGCGTGGTTTTACCATGTAGATTGTGGTTAAAAACTGAAAGGCGATCTAATCGTTGTAAACTTGTAGATATTTCGAATTAGCGACCTGTTAAATATAACTACAAACGTGTATAAACCAATTATAGCAAATTGGACCGCACTACTGGTATTTGAAAGTCTAAATTTAGTTCCTTTTAAAACTGCAGGAATAAAACAGCAACACTTTTACACTGAAACAACTCAAAATTCGAACAAATTTGATTTCATTTAAGCTCCTTCTCCTTTTCCATCAAGCCTTCGTAATACACGTAAAGTGCTTTCTATATCAAGGCTCGCTACTCAGTATTACGGAAAATTCCTAATTAGCATCAAAATTAGGTCAAAACTTACAATTGTGTTGCTGGTGTTATAGTTAACTGCCATCAGACGTGTTTGGACGCTCGACGAAAAAAAGAGTTAAAAAGAAAGAGAAAAGAAACTTCCCATTTTATTTTCTTCTTCTCACACCCAAGAAAATCTGATCGCAGGCTAGTCTAACAGTCAGTGTTAATTGAAACCAACCTCTTTTTAAAAACATTAAAAATACCGGTATGCCTAAAGCTATAAGCTAAGCAGTTCTAATACCGATAATTTTTCTAGTTGAAAAATACGGTAAAAATAGGTTCGTTTTCGTGTTAATTTGAAATTATGGGGATGATTGCTGCTCGGCTGGTGATTAGACACCTCAACAAGTTTTAGGTTATAGATAATTATCCCAATATTATATAGAATCTTATATATCGGCCTTTCTTGCATTACGCACTTGTGATCTTGCCGAGACTTGGTTAGTACGAACTATTTTCCGTTCGTAGATCACATAAACTAACTACATTATTTTGCTATCCATTTAGTAATATAACTGAACCTAATTAAAATAAAATTTTAACCTCAATGACAATGGCAGTGAATCTGTTGATGGTTAATGCTTGCCTTTTGATAACTACATGGTGAAAGTGTGATTTTGTGATACAATTATCACATTGTTTGCAGAAAGGAAAGATTCCGTGTTCTTGTTTTGGGGATTTGACACAAGGTTTTAATTATCAGTTTGAACTTTGACTGCAATAATGTGGCCAATATAATATCTCAAATGCGATAAATGAGATGAGCTAGAACACATGTTAGAAAGAGCAGGGAGTTCAGATGACTCTAAGAATTTCAGAAAGGGTCTTACTTTAAAATCATGGGAAGAAAACTCAGGCTGAAATTGTATTACCTCACGAAATCCAAAACTTAAAACTTCCTACTAAAGAACATAAAATCTCACTATTAAATTATTAATAACACCTGAGGCATTCATTTAATCCTTACGGGCCTAAGCATTAAATTATATATTTTTAATTTGTTTCCATTCAGCTGAACTTGATATGTCAGATAATCTTGGATAAATGAGTGTTAAAATCTTCCGAATTCGTTGAATTGACTGGAGGCAACTTTTACCGACAACAGATTGTTTGTAAACTGCAAAGCTTTCAAAGATTCAAACGACGACACAGAAAATATTCCTAGACCGGTCAGAACTGAAATACGCTCTTTTTACCACAAAAGATGTAATATTTTTTAAAATACTCGTAATTCTACCTTGATAATATTGGAAGATAACAGTTTTGACCTTAACAGTTAACCGCTAAACGACCGGGGGAGGCAACAAAGGATTGCCCCCATAAGGTTTTTCTGACTTAAAAGTTGAAGTCTAAAGCTATCACTAAATGTACATTTCCCGATCTAAACGTTGAAGTCTGAAGTTATCATTTAAATGCACATTTCGAAACATGTTTTGCTTCATGCGTTTTGCTTACAACTCTACGTCAGGTTAGCGAGAAACACTGGAGTGACAATTCAGAACATACTCGATGGAAACACGAGACTGTTGACCTTCATGAATTTATGTTTTAAAATAAGAAGTTGTCTTAATGAAGTTCATGAAGCTGTTTCGAGCTCATTGCCTGAACACTTCCAAACGCCTCCAAGCATTCCAAGGAGCATGGCGAGTGGTAGAGTGTGTTCTTGCACTGGATTATAAATATATCTTTTCTAGTCCAAAAATATTATACTGATGACGTTGTCCTGTCGGACCTACTTCTCCTCTGTTAATTGTCTACAGACGCCAGACGTGTGCATTCTAGCCAACACTATTGTAATTCCCCATTTGCAGTTTCCTTTACCATTTGAAGTTTTCCCTTTCATCCTATAGTTTCCCCTTTACATCTGCCGTTTTCCCATTGATTTCTAGTTTTCTTCAACCGTCTGTAGTTTATTCCTTCATCCTTAGTTTTCCCCCACCATATGTAGCTTTCTCTCCCATTTTTAACTTTACCCTTCATCTATACTACTATAGCTTCCCTTGCCATCTGCAGTTCCTTCACCATTGAAGTTACCTCACCACACATAGTTCGTTCAGAACTTGTAGTACCCGCAACACTTGCAGTTCTCTTACCATCAGTAGTTCCTCCACCAACTGTGCTGTATTTCCTTCTCCGTCTATAGGTCCCTCACCATCTCTAGAATCCCCTTATCATCTGTATTTCCTTCTCCGTATGTAGGTCCCTCGCCATCTGTAATCCCCCCAACATCTGTAGTTTACTCACCATAGTAAGTCCACCGTCTGTAGGTCTCTTAACATCTCTAGTTTCCCCATCACCATCTGTAGCTCTATAATCGTTTATAGGTCCCTAAACATACTCAGTTTTCCCTCATCATTTTGAAATTCTCTCACCCTCTGTAATTTCCTCACCATCCGCTGTAGTTCTTCCAACATCTCCAGTTTCCCCATCACCATCTGTAGCTCTATTACCGTTTATAGGTCCCAAAACATATTTAGTTTTCCCTCACCATCCTGAGGTTCTCTAACCATCTGTAATTTCCTCATCGTCTGCAGTTCCTTCAACATCTCGAGTTTCTCCATCACCATCTGTAGTTCTATTACCATTTATAGGTCCCACAACACCTTTAGTTTCTCCTTATCATTTGCAATTCTCTCACTATTTGTAGCTCCCTCAACATTTCTAGCTTGCTTCACCACCTGAGTTCACTCACCATCTAAAGTTCACCTTAATACCATTTGTGGTTATCTCACCATTGAAGTTCCTTCACCATTTATATTTCTCTCGCCATCTGTAGTTCCCTTGCAATCTGTAGTCCGCCCGTCTTTAGTTCCCTAAGGCCATTAATCCCTGCATATGTTTGGACTTTGTGCATAAAAATGAGATGCGATCCACGTGCTCACTCAGTTGCAACAAATTGCTACCATTAAGTTATTGGTAGTATAGGTATCAGTACTCAAATAGTATTTATGTTTTCCATGAACATGATTACACAATATTTTGAACCCGTTGATCGTTCTATTCGTTTCCGTAGTTTTACTTTCCAAATCTTGGAAAAGAAACACATATTAAAAGTGTTTGGTGTAGCAACAAGCGCCTGCATGCCAGGCCTATAATAAGTAAATTCTGCCGACAGAATCTCGAGCAAACTAGTTCTGTTCAGGCAGCGGTGAGATATGCAATTTTACGAGCAAAATGTGAGCAGAATTTTAGCATTATCAAAATTGAGTGGTTCAAGAAAACACTCTATTGATCCTCCTACCAACAGTCAAACCTTTAAGGTGTAGTTTCGTTCATTCATGTGTTGTCACTACTATTAGAAGTACATCAGAAATCTGAAACTGTGTCTGTCTTTATCCCTATTGCAGTTTTTATGTTTTCAGTGGGAGTCCAAAGAAAGATAAAACGAAACTTATCCAGTAAAAGGCAGAATAAGCAGAATGGGAGCCATGTCCGAGCAGAATTACGAGTATAACAAGCAACTCTCCAACCAGTATAAGTAGCAGGCATTATAAGCCATTATATTACCAGCAGACCTTGTTTAGTTCTGGCTACTAAAGGCACATTGCCAATAATCAAATAATCTCCCAAACAAAACAAGTTCAGATATTGAAATCTCCAATGCAAATTTTAAAACCGTAATGAGAGGATACTGAAACAATAATAAGAACACTGATTTTACATAGATAAATCCTTTTCCAGAGAGCCTTGTAAAAATTTGTACAAAAATAATAAAATAGTATTACAAGTTTAATCACTATTTTCTAATTGTGTAAAGTTAACGTAACAACAACAACAACAGCACAACAATTTTTCAGGCCCATGCAAACGAACGCAACAAGTCACAACATTGTTGCGTGTTGTTGGCCAACAATGTTGCGTCCGTTTGCATGGGCCTTTATTAAACAATGTAGAGTTACAAAAGTGATATTAATTATTGGGGACTGTACAATTTGTTTACGAGTACTGGGACTCCAGAAGTAGTATGAACAATTCGAGTCTGGAGTCCTACCATTGTTTGATTAAAACAGTTGAAAAGGTTTGGTCAAAAGGAAAGAAGAGACAAAACTAGGAACGACAAAAAAAGAGAAAAACAATAAGAGCACTAAGTACATCAATAAATATATAGTGAATATAAATTTAAAATCCAGTCAGTAAAAGTGTGCTCGACACCCCAGGAGGCGTAGAGCGAACAAAACAATATTATAAAATTGATAAAACTTTAAAAAATGGTTAAAACTTTAAAAACGGTAACTCCGAGTTTCACGCTCCGAGTTTCACGCTCTGTGGCGATCTTCAGACTAAAAACATATAAATATATATGTATATGTATACATATTTATATGTATACATATACATAAATATATAAATATTTATATATATATATAAATATATATGTATATGTATATTTAATGTATAGTACTAATTACTACTATACAAGTATTAAGTTAAGAATGATGCAAATACTACTGTTACAACTTGGAGAGATAACTCCAAATATGGTTTTTAATCAACTGTCTGTTGATCTTATTAATGAAAGACATTCGTTGAGGAATTTGTTTTGTATTAAGGTCAACAGAATTCAAGTTAAATGGGCCTTTGAATCATAAACTGAATTTTCCGTAATTTGTGCGCTCAACAGGAGTGAAGTAAGATGATCTTGATGAAAGTTTTGATTATAGATATCAACTTTAGGATTGATGATGATGATGATGAATCCTTTATTTAGACACGGTTAAAATCTCATAACAAAGTTATGGTTTACAGATAGGCCGTGTTCCGCTCTGCCTTGGTCAACGTGTAATTACAAAATACATACGGTTGATCGGGGCAGGGCGGAAAAGATAAAAGAAAAGAAAATTAACATACAATAAAATCTAAAAAATGTGATATATTACTACAATAAAGAAGAAACCAACCCTACCGTGGTGGCCTTGCTACCGATTCTCTTTTCAGAGAGTTTCTGCCAGTTCAGTTGATTCAATAGTGTGGCGGAATGTACATTGTCATCACTCCTAGTTATTATGCGTGCTGCCCTGTTTTGAAGCTTTTGTAACTTCTGTGATAAACCGACACCTAATGACTCCCACACAGGGGAACAATGTGTAAAGTATGGCTCAACTAATGTCTTATAGATCATAATTACTGACGGAGTATCTACAAAATCTCTAACTCTTCTCAGTGCCTTCAGACCGGCATGCACTTTCTTAATTATATGAGCGGCGTGTTCAGCCCAGGTTAGACCTTCATCAATTGTTACCCCTACCAATTTATAGTATGACACTCTTTCAATGCCAACACCGTTAATTCTTATGCTAGGATCATGATCAGTTTCCCTTATTCTTTTGACAGAACCGATCAACACGAATTCTGTTTTGGTTAGATTCAGGGATGGCTTATTTGTCGTTAACCAATCACCAATATTCTTTAGGTCATCATTTTCTACCTGCAACAGTTACGTTGGTGTCATCAGCAAATAGACCTGGAGTTGAATGGGTCAAACAATTAGGGAAGTCATTATTAAATAAGAGAAAAAGAAGCGGTCCTAAAAGCGATCCTTGCGGTACTCCATAGCTTACTGGTTGTGGACTAGACATAGCTCCATTAACGACGCACATCTGTAACCTTCCGTTCAAATATGATTTAAAAAGAGCCAGGCTTGTTCGCAAAAGTATCTGATGATCGACAGAATCGAACGCTTTTTTTAGATCTAGAAATAATACGCCGTTCATCATTCCGTTGTCCATATTGTGAAGCCAGTTATCAGTAGCAAAAAGCAAAGCAGATGTTGTTGAATATAAGGCTCGAAATCCTGATTGAAACTTTGATATTAGGTCATTTGAACACAAATAGTAATAGCGTTGGTCATACACGA
>JAOEJI010133348.1:0-12123 GCA_025448255.1 Umimayanthus chanpuru | reverse complement strand
GGGGGTTGCATGCATGGAGGTGTCTGTCAACTACCCGCCCACCAACCCTCCCTTAGGTTAGGGTTAGAGACAAATTTAGTTGGAGTTAGGGACGTTGCCAACAGACCTCCATTTATCTTCCATTTCAATGTTAATTTTTCATAATGTTTTTACCATATCTAAATTTAAATTTGTGATGAATTCCTTAAGAAAGCCGAGAAAACTTGTTTCGAAGGGTTAAGGTTAATTTAGCCATTTAGCAAAACAAACAAAGCTCCATTTTCATTTTACCGACGGTGGGTGTTATTGCCAATGGAGTGCGAAATTTAATGCACACTAGATATCGCAATTTTTTTTCACGAAAAGCATTGAAGAAATAATGACAGTACAATACAGTAATGGTTCTGTCACCGATTTTGAAAGAAGCTAACGTTTCTTACCAGCGTGTATTATAATTCTTCATTGAGCTCAACATTTCCGCAGTTTCATTATATTTTAAAAACTGTAAATCGCATTGAGGTTTTTCAGTTAAAGTGCGATTCATAAGAATTACTATTGCTGTTATTATTATTATTATTATTACTATTATTGTTTATTATTATTCATATTATTTATATTATTATTATTACCACTTTTATTATTATTATTAATATTATTATTATTATTATTGTTTCTCTTATTAACACGATACGATGTGACACGATAAAAACACCACACAAGGTAAAGGCCCATTTTCGATGATGATGATGATGGTAATTGTTAATGTGATCATAATTATAATTATGGTTAGGTTTGGAATTGCCTCTGATGATTCATCCGAGCTTTGGTTGAGTAAAGACACTGACTGGCGCAACTCGCGACTTCTTTGTAACGTAGGAAGTCGAGACGAACCAAGCTGGACATCACAAGACGATTGGTTTAACTCATTTCCATCTCAGGTTTCAAACGAGGTTTATTTGCAGCAAGGACATAAATACTACATTGAAATTATGCATCTGCAGCTTGGCTGGGGGAACTTTCTTCGAGTAGCCTGGAAAAAACCCGGAACTGCTGACTTCGAAGTTGTTGATGGAAATTCTACATCTTTATACCAGTATGAAATTCATAGCGAATCTTATGTAGACTACAGGCGAGGAATGGTTCATACAGGACCTGCATGTAACGCAACACATTGGCCCAAGATTCGCCCGCATTCTTTTATGAAAAGCCAAATTCATCAGTATGTTCCTCACGAATCTGTAAAGCAAACGTTGCCTTATTGTGAGTACAATGCGTCTTATACCTCCCTACGAACGGAGGGGAGGGAATGGGAATTCATATCGCCCCCCATCAGACATGATACTTATGTCTTTCCGTACTTGGAATTCTCATCAGACGTGGTTTACATCAAAAAATACCCAGCGACTCCTCTTCCTAAAGAAGAAGCTGAGGGAATTGTCCAGGAGTACATAAAGAAACTGAAGTCTGCAATTAACCCCAGGTATATACAAGATGAACCAATATTCACAGACCTATTCTAGGATCCAATGCATGTCGCCTTAAGTCGCCTTAATTCGCACAAAGTCGCCCTAAGTCGGATAATATTGCTACGATTTTCAGGCCAATTTTCCTTAAATCGCCTTAAGTCGCTTTAAGTTGCCTTAAGGTCGCATACAGTTACGGCAACCTTGGGTCCCAGAGTAGGATTATTCACCAACATTCAGTTTCACTCACCACCATTTGGATTGAGAGGGAGTATAATGTGTGGCTAGATATATCAGACTCTCGCTTCCCTATCTTTGAACTAACAAACTACAAAATACCTTGAAAACAAAAACAAAGAGCTCAGAGTCATTGGAAAGTAATCTTAGCACTCATGTTAGCTACGTGCTCTTCATAAACGCTGTATCCGCTCCCTTCTTAAGCTACGTTTTGGTCATTGTCATTAAGTCCAGCCCACACAGGTTACTCATGTTAAAAAAATAAAATCACATTGCGCGGAAAAACTATAGCCTAAATCACGTTTCACGCAAAATAAAAAGGGGAATCATTATTTCAAATCACCATTCGGGGAGGGAATTTGCCTATTCACAGAAAATAAAATTGATAAGCCGCGCTTTATGAAAAATCCTGTACCACCCAGATTAAGTTAGTAATTCAGTGCAACTGTTTTACAATTGTAAGATCTATTATCGGACAGTACCATGAACATAATAATCTAATAAGTGCTAAAACTTCATTACTGAGGCCCCTTCTATTAAAGTTAATATAATTATATATGAGCGAATCATCTAGTTTGATTGTAAACGGTAGACAGTTGATGTTGTTTAGAAAACGGTCTTTAGTTTTTAGCAAAATCAAAACTAACATTTAGTTCCTTCTTTTTAACAGAAAGTTGAAACTTTTGTCAATATTGAACGTGGAGAAAAAATCGGATGAAAAGAAAGGGAAGCGTTATCTTGTGGAAGTGCAGCTGAAGCTAGATGGGTTCCAACAGCCAAAGGTGCTATCTGAATATGTATTCAAGCACAGCGCCAACGGATCTTTGTGTTATCCCACTGGGTTACAGTGGAACAGAAACGCTAACATTGGGCTAATAGTGACGCTAAAGAACCAGGGCAAATGGATGGTACACTTCTTAAACAATTTGGAGTACATCTACCTTCAGACACGGGACAGATTTGTCACCTTGGTTGTCTTCGACTATGCAAGTACAGATATAGACATCGAGTCTGCGCTAAGAGATCGCAAACTGCCACCTTATAAATTGATTAGAAGACCGGGTGTCTATTCTCGAACTGAATCGTTTAATGCTGCTGTGAAACTTATTGATGATCCTGACACAATTATCTTCGCTTTGGATTTACACCTGGACCTTCCGACGACACTATTTGATGATATTCGTAAGGTAAATCATTTCTTCTTTGAATAGGAAAAAGTAGAACATTATTGGTAATGAATAGACGTAAGAAGCATGTAAGCACCAAAAGGGTTATGCCAGTGGGTTAGACATTAACTGGACCCTTGCTTCTGATAAAATTCGGGATTCGTGTTGAGATACATACATACATACATACATACATACATACATACATACATACATACGTACATACATACGTACATACATACATACAATCATGCATGCATACAAACAAACAAATATGCATACATACAAACAAACATTCATGCATGCAGACACACACACATTCATACATACAAGCAAACAAATTAAACAAACAAACACCGGAGGCCAAAGGAAAAGCAGAACTCATGTACTAAAGATACTACTACACCAGTCAACAGTGGTTTCATCATGGCATCTTTAGACTAAAAATAACCTCAAGCCCGGGTGTGGATATATTTTATTGTTTTGTTGCACACTTTGGTCGATTTGTACCCTGGAACTAAAGCCAACTTTGCGATTATAAGTCGAGAACATCAGCCGACGGCTGATCTCGTATTTCCCTTCCATTCCAGGTTTAACGGTGAGCCGTACCCAGGTTAGACAATTTGTTTATTTCACCCAGTTATCACGCTTGGCATCAAGCTACCTCTGTATGTAATGATAGAGAACACTGTTATCCAAATTTTTCTCTCATTTGATGTGGCATGGCGTGATTCAGTGTTATTTCGGGTGGGGGGGGGGGTGCACACCTCAAGAACCGGGACCAAAAAATTAATATTGGAATGTTAGGCCATGCAACTGTTCCAAAGACACAAGGGTTTTAGAGGGGTCTGGGAGCATGCTACCCCAAATAAAGTTTGAAATTTGAGGTCCTCAAACTGCTGGAAATGCATTGAAATTGTCAACCCTACCATCACCACGTTATTTTGTATCATTTAAAATCTTTTACTAGCCCATCAGGCGGGCCTCTTTGGCTTTCGCACCCCGCATATTCATCAGGATATTTGTATTCGTCTCAACCCCTTTCTGGCGGTTATTTGTACTCCATAGAGTTATCAAATTGGATAATGCAATATTTTTATTCCGCTCTTGTTTCTAGCACTGTTTTAAAGGAGTGTCCGTATACACGCCAATTATCTTACGCCTCAAATGCGGGGAAACGTCAGCAAACCCCAAAGGCCGATGGGAGTCGCACGGGTTTGGCATGATTGGCATATACAAATCAGACTGGGACCGTGCAGGAGGGCTGGACGTGCACAAATCCGTCCTTTGGGGAGGAGAGGATTGGGAGCTGATGGAACGCGTAGTTAACAACGGTTTAGAGTATGAACGAATCAGAAACACGAAGATATTTCACTACGCACATAGTAGGAAAGGCATGTGGACTGGCGACCCTGATATACAATGGATACCAACCGAATAAAGATAATATTTTTGTTTACATTCCGACTCATTAGCCTAAATTAGAAATAATTCAACTTTAAATTTCAAACAGACAGAGTACACAAATAGAAAAACCATCACAGATTCCATTTTCACTGAAAATTGTAAAGTGATATGTTGAAGCGTTTCCGATAAATGAGTATCTAAAAATGTCAAAAAGTACTCCGGGGACAAATCATGATCAAATTTCCACCGAGTACTAACTGTGTCATATTCTTTCGTTCTGTGGACAGGAAAACTCTAAACAAATACGTCAGCAAAGATTCACCTACAAAAAAGGAGAGGACAATGAAGAACAAACTCCCATTAGCAAAAAGCGAACTAGTTATATTTCTTTTGCTCGACTCCATGTTATACAAATGAGGGCAAGGAGATCGAGAAACAAAAAAAAACCCTTTTCAACATGAACAGATGTACCCAAAAAATCTCAAAACAAAATTCTTCACCCACACCCTAAAATCTCTGTAAAACTCGGTAACTGCTCGAAATATCTGCAAAGTTCTACGCCAAAATATCGCTGACAGAGCCAAGCCGGGTCGTTAATATCCAGAAACAAAATGAAAAGCCAATCTTTCATCCACTGTACCATTTCTTTCACTTTTTGGAATGTCTTTTATGTTAATTTGAGAGGTTGATGAAAGTATCTAATTTTAGAAAGATACTTTCTGTGTTTTTTAAACAAAATCTTCTAAGATTTAAAAAAAAAACTTAAACAATTATATCGTCGCCGGCAAAAGCATATACTCGCTTTTTTAATATAAGGACAAATTTTATAACAACACCCAGGCTGAGATTTGCCCAAAAATTAAGAACAAGCTAAGAACACTGATGCTTGATATGTGAAATGCGATTGGTGGTAAACAAATTTGAGAAACGAGTGCGCATGTACAGAAACGAAAAACAGTCTTATAGACACACCGACTAAAACCGTTACGGATGGAACCGAAAAGAGTGCCGTTGCGTTCTCTAGGCCGGCGTTTTGAGTTTACTGAAACGAAGATCTAAAGCCCTCGCCTAGACTTACAAGTTTCTTTTATCTGCAAATGAAAAAAATTAGTTCGAAATTAAAAAACTTTAGTGGGTGTACGGAAAGGCCGATAAATAGTACGACAGCTGCTCTGCCTTCATGAATACATTTTGTAGAAGCAGCTAGAATATGTGCTTAGCTTGTGAAATTCTCCGCACTGTAAAAACGTTTCTTGATTTAAACAATTGTGTAATATAAAAAATCAGATAAATTGCAGTTTTGTATGAAATTGGTTGTTCGTTAAAAAGCCGTTCTACATGAAAGCGTGGAAAGTAAAAGAATGTAAAGAGAACCAATCATTCGGCCAACAAGTGCTATTCCCACGAACTCAGTCATGAACAAGTCTTTTGCTATAATATCTATGGTAACTGTACAATTTATACAAAGATTCCTGGATCAATTTAGTTTATTCACTGCATATGTCCTCAATTTGTTGAGATTTGGACAATAACTTTGTTTAAAAGAGTACTATTGTACGAAAAGTCATTTTATCGGCGAGTGAGATTTTTTAGTGAGGTTTTGCTATTTGCATCAACCAATTTCTAAAAATATTCGAATTCTTTCTCGATTCTTGGTAAGGTACATAAAGAGATGTGTGCCTACTCCAAAATGACGATGCGCCTGCGCACACCATATTAACATGCGCAGGCGAACACCAATGATATGCGTCTGCGCACACCAAAATGTTATGCGCGTGCGCACACTAATATGCTATGCGCATACGCACATAAAAATTTTATGCGCGTGCGCACACTAAAATGCTATGTGCACACGCAGACCAAAATGATATGCGCATACACACACCAAGATGGTATGCGCCACCGCACATCAAAATGATATGCGCCACCGCACATCAAAATAATATGTGCCACCGCACATCCAAAAATATGCGCGCGCATACCTAATTGACATACGCACACAAAATAATATGCGCTCGCGAACCCAAGAATTGGATGCGCCTGCGCATCTAATTTCAGGACCGCGTGATGATCTCATTTTGAAGTGCGCATTTGCATCTCGTGTTGTCCCTTGTTGAGATTCGGAGAGACAAAAATTGGTTGAATGTTGAACTTTAATACTACTAATGCTGACAGCTCATTTTGGAAAAGACAGAATACCGCATAATTTGACAAGAACAATTCTTCAATCGGCGAGAGAAAATTCCGAAATTACTCTTAAATACAAATCTTATTTGTTATAAGGCATAGGAAGAGATCAGAGCGTCGCTATACTCCTTTCTTTACGAAACTGAAAACAAATAAGAATACGTATTTATTGATCGCTAATATTGACTAGATTGATTCTACAATCAAAAAATCAGGGCGCATGCCGACGTGAAGCGCGAATACATCAACATCACTTAATGATTGGCATCGTTTTACTTACATATAGTGGTTTAAATGTGCTAAGTTGAAGTGCTCAAATAAATATCGCAAATAATACCTTCTGAGCGATAGCTCTAGAAAGGAAGTGGGCCCACACGGAGAAAGAGAAAAAATTTCTGACCCCGGTGGGATTCGAACCCACGACCTCCATATTATTTGGGATATTGATTAGAGCACTTCAACTTACCACATTTAAACCACTATATGTGCTTAATAGTACTCAGCGGCCAAACCTTACTGGTTACCCCTTAATCGTTTTACTTAGCTAGAACATAAACTGAGCAGAGTATATCATCATATTTTGGTCTGAGTGATCACAACCCCAGGCTCTGTTCCGTGCGTAATTAAATACAAATCTACATCCAAAAAAGACAAAAATCGTCGAAGGCCGTAAATAATGTTCATGAATTGTTGACATTTACGACAAATATCCAAATGAAATGTTGTATTCATAAGAAAATCTTGTACTTGATATTATTGATAAATGCGTACCAACCAAGGAGAGAAACTGTATCGACTGTCAAATGATGACATTTTTGAGCAGTACAAGTTTGCTATCAAGCTGGAAACAGTTAAATGAAAACTTAACCATGTAATTTACTTGTGTAGTTGCTGTCTAAGAACAGTACCGGCAACGCTTGTAAAGTGTAAAAGCCTAGATAACAATAACTCCTTTCCCGAGTCAAGAGACTCACAACGCCAGCGCAGTGCTAGGCGGATGAGTGTCCCTGACTCCCCCTGGATGGACAAGAAACTAATGCATCGCGCGCAGGTTAGCTCCCATTCGCTTGTTTCTGAGTTTTACAAAAACATGGGAAATGGTTGATGGTACACGAGTCAGACTTGGCCAGTCGCTGAAACTCGTAGGCCGGATTATCTTCCTTGAGAATTATTATTATCATTATAATTATTATTACAATTATTGTTATTGTTATTAGTATTGTTTTATATTATTATTATTATTATTATTATTATTATTATTATTATTATTATTGACAATTGGTGTGAAGTGTTGGCTTTCTTTTTATTGTTCCTTAGTTTTCTGTTATTAACTTTAACAATCACTCTCAGGTTTTTTCATTCACTTACTATTTGCCAAAATGGTATTTAAACTAACCCTAAACAAATGAACAATAAACAGTAACTATAACTAGTTCTTTTTTCTTGAGAGCTCTAGTTTCCTCGATGAGAGTGTTGCATGTAGCAATGATCAAACAACTGAATATGAGGAACATTATTCTTCAAAATTTTTGTTGAAGTGATCTTTTTCAATGGCTGCCAGAATTTCAGCATACACTCCTGTCATCTGCAAGAAAAGAAATTTGGTTATGATTTGGACGGTTCTTTTGAACTGAAAAGGGAACTTGGCAATTTTAACAAAAAGAAGAACGCGCTTATCCATTCTTGCTCATCTAAAGCCAACAATTAGGGAAAACTAATTTCTCCCTACCAAAAAAATCTAGTTTACAAAATGTACTGATAATAGTAATGATAATGATAACGATAACGATAACGACAATGATAATGATAATGATAATTTTAATGGTAATGGTAATGATAATGATAATGATAATGACAAAAATAACAATAAAGATGACGATGATATTGTGGTGTTGGTATTTTACAACTGCAGATGGCTTTCTGGGCAGAAAATTGAATTCCTTTTTTATACCTGTCAAATAGATGGAGTCTAGAAAATCTAACCCAATGAGAGAATCAAGTTTGAATACTAAGATATGGTTTGTAACTGATCCTTAAAATTTTGTTTTTGTTTGTATATATATTAAAATATTTGTTAAACACGTTACATGAGCCTTTATCAGAGTAATAAAAAAACGGTGGCATAAAAACCATATAATAATAACAATTTATTTACAGACCAGTTACAAATCCTACTTATTCAAATAATGTCTACTGATCGCCCGAACAGCATAGACAACAACAAAGTTTCATTGACAGCAAAACTAAGAACTCACCTTGGCCTCATAGTTGGCTTTCAAGCTTGAAAGGCTCTGCAGTAGTTGCATTGCCGTAGCACACCACCTTTCCGCCGCTTTAAGTCTCTTCGAACTGTTTGCGAAAAGAAAACCGAGACTAAATGAAATACTCCCATCTATTCAAAAGGTATAAAGCTTCCAATCGGAAAATTTTAAGGATGGTTACATTTTACTAGTTTTATCCGTTAATTAAAAAAAAAGTGTCTGTGAGTTCCTTTGCCTTCTCGCTCTTAACAGCTTGATGAAGCGAGTTCACGAGAGAATCGTCTGGCAGTTGGTGCGATTGATTCATGATCTGCTTTACAAGGGGAAATCTAACTTTAATAGACGAGGCATGTTCACGTGGCGCTTCGAGTCGGACTGGCAGTGCTATAACGTCCCTATCTAGTTGATATATAATATAATATATAATATATATAAATTATATAATAATAATAATAGTAATAACTTTATTTAATGACGGTGACACTTTACAGTAAAATAACTGATAAACTAGCGACCCTCCTATATATAAAAATCTAATAGATACACTATACTGAAAATTATACAGATATATTTAAAAAGTTTATGAGTTATTTAGGAATCATATGAGCTATTTAGGAATCATATGCGGCACCAATGTGTATGGTTTTCGAGCCGCGTTGGTCTGAGGATGGATATAGATTATGTCAATTTGGTCTGAAATGGGGTACCGTTTTTGGACCAAACTGTTGGGATGTGTCATGTGGCGTGTGCAAAAGGGCGCAGTGAATGGGTCTCAATTATTGTGTATAAGGTCTGATATTGGGTAGGGAAACTCTCCGAATTTGGTCTGACAACGGGTAAGGCTTTCACGAAGCCGCAAATGGAGGAAGATCTCTCCCAGAAAAGATTCAACTTCAACTACACTGCTATGCTATGCTATTGCTGAGCAACGTAATCATGATAGGTTACCTGAAAAGATGTATTCCACAATTCCAGGCTTTAGTCATGAGCCAAAGAACTTCCATCTCCGGATAAGCGTCCTGAGGTTAAAATACAAGAGATAATTTTATTCCTCATTTAGTTTAATTTCTCATGTTTTTAATGGTTTTTAGTTCCAAAAGGTGTCAGTTTTCATTTTGCTATAATCGTTTTTGGAATGCATTAGGTGCTGATATCTCAAAATATGCTCAGGACAGATTGTTAAAGGAAAACTGTCCGACAATGAACAACTAGTTTTCTCAGAGAACTAGCTGGCTGGCCATAGTTTACCACAAAACAACTTCTAACTTTCCTCCAAATCTTTTAAGTCTTAAAAGGTAAATTTTACTCTGCACATTTTGACTGACAAGACAACATTTTTTGCGTAACCAACCACACTTAACAAAAATATATCGAGTATATTGGTGCGGACTCAAATCAATCGTTGCAACACCAACATACATACTTTAGCATCGTTATGCACTACATCCAATATCTCCTGGTACACTGTCCACGCTTCCTCTTTGCTTGAGGCGTCGCTGCTACTCCCTTCTTGAATTGTGAGGCTAACTAAACTGTGATAAGCTTTGCTGGAGTAAAGAAAAAACAGAAATCATTGTAACCGATTCCAAACACTGAGAACTTAAGCCCTTACAAAACTGAGAAGCAAGTCGATGTATTCAACGATAGTTTTGAACTTGCGCTTGGTTTGGTCACCGATTTGCATGGCTAGCTTGCACTGACTTTGCATTGACATAACCAGATTTACATGAACCTGCACAGACTCAAATGGGCCTGCGCAGACTTGCATGGACCTACACAGATTTTTGCAAGTTTATCTGTTTTACTTTGACCGCTTCGAAAGAAGTAGCGAGTCCGATTGGCCATCCAACGCAACTTGTGAAAAATTTGGACGCACGTTTGAAGTCGAGTATTACTTTGATAACTTGCATCGACTGTATCTCTAACGATTGGCCAACGCTTTGGAAACTTACGTAAATATGTAGCAAGGGGAACAAAATAGTATGTAGACAAGTAAGGACTCCGCAAAAGCATTAAATGTTGTATAGATTTTACTAGTAGTTTTCCTTTTGTTGGAAAAGTTTGACTTTTAACCGGAAGAGAGGACCCGAAATAAATGTGTTTGAATGCAATACTTGAGGTGGTTTTGAGTTTTGAAAAATGTGGTAAACAATGAATAGGTAGGTATACTAGCTGACAAAACATCCCTAAGGGAAGGGAAAAATGGGATGTCTCGACCGATTGAACACCTGCCTGTATCCATTTGTCTACAGTATTAGGGATCGACTATTTGATCACGTGGAATGGAGTGGAAAAAAATTATAAAAAGTTGCACGATTGAACCAGGCCAAAAAACATTGCACGCCAAAACGTTATAAAGAGAATGTAAAGGAAAGCATAAAAAAGGGCTTTTTGCCGAAGATTAACCAACAAAAAAAGGATCAAATCGACCGTCGCTTGCTACAACAAGGTTTCTGTAGTCTATAGACGTTTATTTTAAGCAAACGAAAGAGCTATTTGCGAGGATTTCTAGACGCTTCCTTCGAAGCGTCGCTCGAAAGGCGAGCCTGATGTTCCGTCGTGGCGCACGAGCTTCTAGGTAGATACCCCAGCATCCAATCAAAAATCACTTTAAGGTTACTGTTCAGTTTGAGCATTGTTTTCAATTAATGGAGCATACACGTATCTCTATTATTTCGTGATGTAACCCTATAAACCTATATATCACTGGAAAGCTTATTAAATTCTCTAAATCGCTGTTTAATTTTTATTTGGCAATTTCAAATAAATAAAGATCACAAACGCCTTGTTTTCCGACCTTTGTGTTCCCTTTCCGGAGTTCCAAGTCGGACGTGTTGCGTTTAATGGCACCAATTATTACATGACACTATTCGCAGTCCAAAACCGTGTCATCGTTTTTTTGAAAGGCCGCTTTGTTTATTTTTTACAGTCAAAACCCCGAAACAGCACATTCGTAATCGAAAGCGCGGTGTTTCATCGTGATAACTTGAAAAGTTTTTAAAATTTCAAAAAACGCTGACACGGTTTTGGACTACGAATAGTGTCAAATATGAAAATATAATAAGTGGTGCCATCAAACGCACCACGTCCGACTCGGAACTCCGGAAAGGGAACACAAAGGTCAAAAAACAAGGCGTTCGTTCTCTTTATTTATTTGAAATTACCAAATAAAAATTAAACAGCCGAGATATGCTCCATTAACCGAAAACACCGCTCAAACTGAACAGTAAGCTTGTATGGAGACTGAAACCGGCTGCCTACACAGCTGCGTGTACTGAGCTTCTGTTACCGTATTTATTCGATTGAAGTCCGCGGTGTTTATTAAATTTTTGCTGATTCGAGTGCGGCATTTGTTCGAAGGCCAGGGACCGCGGGGCAACTTTGAAATTGGGGGGACACATTACTGAGCAGATTAGTGACTCG
>JAOEJI010133347.1:8575-19602 GCA_025448255.1 Umimayanthus chanpuru | reverse complement strand
ACCACGTACTTACCATCTCATATCACGCACTTACCATTTCATACCACGCACTCACGATCAGCTTCTCTTCCCTTTCTCTTGTAATCTTCATCTTCTCATGGTCACGCTTATAAAGGTGAAAAGGAACAAACATGAAGAACTGATTAAAATGGTACCTTACATGTTCAGAAACGAGCCTAACTTTGCAACCATGACAAACTTTGCGTGAATTAAATCATCTCCTTCTAAACTGTTAATATTTTGAGACTGGAGTTTAGAAATGTAAGAAACAATACGCTTCCTATTCCTATGATCAAAAATAATGGTAGTACATCTTTCTTTCCTTCATTCCTTCATGTGATTTATCTGCTGTTTTATTTATAAACTAGGTATTTGTATTCCATGTTGTGTGTGTGTGTGTGTGTGTGTCCTACCAGGTATTCTAAAATTAATTCAACTTAATTTGGCTTCCTTTAACTTTATAGTTATTTTTGGAAACCAAACCCTTTATATATGTTTTTTTCTATTTATACATGTATGTCAGTCTATACCATTACGAACAGAAGGGTAAATAAAGTTGCTGTCGTTGTTAGGGGCAACAATTCCTCCCCTATGATCAGGGCAAAATTCCAGCACAGGAGGCGGCGTGACCGAGCGGTTAGAGTGTTGGACTTGTAACTGGAGGATCCGAGTTCGAGTCCCACTCTGACCGCTAGTCGGATTTGTTTCACAGAAAATCTGAGTTTCAAATCCACGGCCACGCTTGTAAATAGTCAACTGGTTTGCCTCCGGCCAGTTTGGATTCTTAACCCAGTTATATTTAATGTGTATGTTGATTTGATTATTTCGTGGACACCTGTAAAGTAGCTTTTTAAGCTAAGTGCCTTTCACGTAAATTAACTATTTATTTATTATTTATTTTATTTTATTTCCACGTATTTTCCAGGTCTGTGGAGATTCTACAAGATCTTGGTGTACTAGGTTGACTGCAGATTCGAAATTCAAGGATTTTTCCTATAAAGAACCTCTGTTTTTCAAAGAATTTGATGCCTTAAACGAAAACTCTCCAAATTCAAGGAGCTCCGGGTTTTCCAGGGAGTGCAGGGACCCTGTTATTATGCTCAGGTAGAACTGACTTACCTCTAAATGTTCAATGATCTTCTCCTTCTCAGAAAGCTGGTTCCTTAGAGCATGAACCTGAATAGAAAGCTAACAATTAGGATTAAATTGTTAAGAGAAAGAGATTTGGTTTAAAGTTCAGGTTGATCCTCTGTTTTGCAGCGCATCACTCTACTGTGCCTGTTGGCAAATTCAGAGTATATAGGATATTCCATTTATTTACTACTGTACGTTGACTGTTCAAACTGATAACTAAACAATAATTAAATTTCTGTGATTTAGGGAGACTTTTGTAAAGTTTGCCTGTTTCTAGTTGAAAATAAAAAAAATCCTGGTTTCACAAAAATAAGAACGTACGTCTGGAGAAGAGGCATTCTGTTTGGGATCCAGCGTCTTGATCACCTGCCGAATGAAAGACAAGACGGTTTGTATTGATCAGACGGGACAGGAGGAAGGAATACAGCCAGAAAGACAAAAAAGACAAATAGACAGCCATGATAGGAAAAAGGAACACAGACTGAGAGACAGAGACAGGCAGACAAACATGATGGGAAGAAGAAACACAAACAGACAGCCAGACATGATAGGAAGGAACACAGAAATATAGACGGACATGGTAGGAAGAAGGAACACGAACAGACAGATAATCCTTCAGTCTGCTCCGTCAGCTATACACCAAACCTCACAGGTGAAAAACATAACAAATCAACCCTGGTTGGTCCAACTCATATTCAGCTTACTCACCAACGCAGAAAAAAACCCAGTTTTTTTTTTCAAAACTAGTCTTCCAGTGTTTAGACAGACAGATAAATGATAATATAGGAAGAAGGAACGCTGACAGACACTCACAGACTGGACAGGAAGAAACACAGACAGACAGGCATGATAAGAAGAAGAAACACAGATTGACAGACAGCCAGGAAGTAGGATTAAGGACAGACAGACATGATAGGAAGAAGGAACACGGATAGACAGACAGATAGGATACACGACACACAACATGAACACAATCGCAGTTTTTTACCAACTATGCACATATCGGTACGCTGTCGGACTGACATTCGCTACACAGCTACAGCACATAGAAAGAACCGTTTCAAACTTTCACGGCGAGTACTTGTCTTCTATGTTCTATAGAATTGTGAACTTATTTTTTCGCTTTGATTTTAAGTTCTTTAGTTTTGAATTTTTGCCATATTATGTTGATGATTTAAAATACAAGGCTTGCGTAGCATTTATAGATTAAAAAAATATTTTAAACAAAAATAATTGCCCATAACTTTTATAGTAGATGGCAAAATGTTAAAAGTTGGCTAATCACACTTGAGTGAGCACCGAAGACTGAAGCCCCTACATTGTTTTCTTCAACCAGTGGCCAGCAGAAACAACCACAGTAGCTGGTTATAAATTTTGCTGGCCCCGGCTGTTAGGAACAAACCTACGTAATAGGAATAAACAGTTACATCAATGGTACTTACGCTCTTGGCTTTGTCCAGATATCTCTTGTATCTATCCTCCATCTGTTTCATTTCCGTTTCTTTCTTGCTCAACATGTCTTGAAGCTCGTTGACTTTCTCAGCTAAAAGCAGTTACAGTCATCAGCGAACTACCCTTATTACGCCAAATAAAATGGTTGTTTGTGTCTGTACATTAAAGACCCTTAGATTTGACGAGGACGATTTCAATTACGACTTTTTGGTACAACATAATTCTTGACTGAAGTTCACAGAATTGTTGTCAAGTCAAATCTCTGACCGTCCTCCTGTTGTTGTCAACATTACGAGTACACAAGCGAAGAAGTTGTACTCGTTTTTTATTTAGTTTTTATTTATTTACAACATTTGCTGAGATGGTACTCAGCGGGAGCACAGGCAATACGACGCGTGGTCCCTTCTAGGCCTGGTTCCCTTTGTTGAAGAGGAGGTGACAGTCCACAACTAGTCAAATCCAAAGGTCTCTATTGTTATATAGACACATTAGGCGTCCTAGAGCACAGAAAGGTGAAAGAAGAACACAAAATAAACCGATCGTTTCCCTTGCTTCTCGAGTGCTCTACAGCTTATTGCAAACTATCGACACCAACAGCCATTTAATGAGAATTTTATAAAATAGTAAGTAAAACGAGTGTCGTTATGTTCTGATAAAAACACTTACAGTTTTCCCATTCATTAGCCAATCAGAGAGCGAGTTATATATACCATAATATATAACAGCTGTTGAGACAGTTCGAATTGAAGAATCGTTACCCAGCCTCTATGGTAAAACTATGCTTATACAAAAGTATTTGTGGAATCAGTCTTTAAGAGAAACGCATGTAGCTTTGAATCGACGAAAGGGAACGCACTGTGATTGTTTCCACTCTACCATGTTTTCAGTTTAGTTCAGTTTATGTTTCACCACATACATTGTTTACACAAGCACAAGACATAACTTATGTACATAATTTACTGTTAAGGAAGCACAAAGGAAACCAACTGGGCTAATAATAATATTTGGGCCTCCTCGTGACATTTTTTGGACTGACCTCCTTTCTGACAGGTAGAGGAGCATTAAGCTCTTGAAAAGTAGGTATTCGCATTCAGACATTTCTCGTAGATGCTGTGTGATAATTTCCATTGTGCTATACTTTGCAGGCCTCGGGGTTTATTTGTTCTCAAGCACGAGATGCTCATCACAGCAATAGCTTTCTCTGAACTACAGTATTTCTTTCATCATGTCATTTTCTGGTCTTTCTTTCACTGCCATATCACTACTGATGGCAAAAACTGTAAGGTGATCCTTAATTGGTAGACCTCGAACTTACCACTGCTTTGAGCTTTGGGCTCCAGACTGTCAATATAAGCTTTCTTCTTTTGTAGTTCAGCGTTTGCTTCTCGTAATTTGTCCCTGTTGTGATAAAATAGAGGTACACATGACTCTTTTTTAAATTTTTTGATTTAGGCACAAAATACCGTAGCGCTGTAAAAGTCAACTCTATAAATCCTTAATTGTGGCGAACCAGGTAGTTTTGCAGCTCCACGCATTTTTTTAATTGAAATATTAAACGATTTTTATTTAGTTTGATTGAAACATACAGCAATACTGTCATGGGAAGTAAATAGCCATTTTGTATTTAGTGTTGAGTACTTACAGATGATCTGTATACTTCTTGTGAAGTACTCCTTCGCCTTCATCTTTCTTTGCCTTCTCTTGATTAGTAAGGTCATCAATTTCACTTTCCAATTCCATGATTCTCTTATTCATTGCCCTACGAGTCCAATACAGCGTTAGTAATTATACACCCTAAATCAAATCCACCTTAGATTGCAAGCGTGAGTTATGACCTTAGCTTTTTTCCCATGACTAATACGAACCCTGAAGGTTATAAACAATTATTAAAGAACAAATCGCCTTCGAAATCTGCTTGAAAGTCTTACCATGTATGTATTGCTATATTGTGCAAAATGTGAAAATGTTTATCAGCATATCTTAATTATCACCTAAAGATTGTAAAAAAAGCGCATGAAGCTATAACACATCATTGAAAAAGAAATGAAAAATCCTAAACTGTTGACGGAAAGGTTTTTGTTCTTCCTGCTAGTTTTTCTTTACTTTCTATTAATTTACCTAAGTTCAGTTTTTCTGTTGTATTGACGGACTTTGTGTTTTCGCTTGTTGTATTTTTCCTTTTATGTTTGTTTTAATCTCAATCATCAAAACACAAAAAGGAGATTATTTCAATGTCATTTATTTCGTTCAAATTTATAACAGGAATTATTCCAGTCTAAACTATTAAAACACAAATATTCCCCACCTGTTTTCCTTCTCCAGCTGATCTTTACGTTCGGTTGTGTCATTGAGAAGACTCTGCAACAACTGGTTCTACGAACACAAGTGTTTCAAAATAACAGGTTGAGTAAGCAACAATGCATGATCTTCTCACAATGACTATAAAGAGGAAAGGTGTGGAACACTCGAGTGTTTCAACCTTCAGGAAGATGACAAGATGACTTCACCCAAGCCTTTGTTTGGTAGTGACAATACTATTATTTTTCACTGCAGCTGGCGATCTATATTCTGAACTGGTGATGATTAGATGAATTGTAATAGGTATAACAGAAATTCATATTTTTCCACTCTTATGGTTTAGAATTTCCTGTGCAAAAGTCCTGTACGTTAACAAAAACGCGAGTGCCACGTCACCTTCAGTTTCTCCAGTTGCTCTGAATGGCTAACCCTTTCAGCCCCAGCCACTATATTAGTGTGCAAATTCTCCTTACGTTATTCAAAAACTAAGCAAATACGCATACACAACAATTATCCAAGATGAAAACAAAAATTCTCCCAACTTGTTTACAAGGAAACTATAGATAGTTAGGAGAATTCAGCAAAACATCATATGGAGTTTTGGGGGCTGAAAGGGTTTATCAAAACCACACTTTGATTTTCTTCAAATCCTACTTGAAAGCTGACAACTAATTTCATTTTACCTTTTTGCAAAGAGATGTAGCAAAAATAGCTCGTAGGTAACCGGAATAGATTACCATTGCCAGTTTGATACCACAATTAATACTCAAGTTTTGTTTGTTCGAAATGTCAAGAAATGTCTGATTGTGCACCGAAAGTGGGTATCTTAATCAGATAAGAAAGTGAAGCATGGCAGACAATAGGAAGTTTAGTATCTCCAGTTGCCGCTGATCATAATAACTATAGACTAGATTTTAGTGTTAGATCGACTTGATGTTAAATATTCCAATGCGGACATAGTTCTTCACATCTTTGTGCATTGTTGGAGATTCAAACCTCGTCTGTACTTATTTTAACACCAAACTGAGGCTAACCCTCTAGAAATGAATCTGTTGCCACTGTACTCAGCGGTAACTGGGAATAGGAAAGTGGTCTATTAACAGTGGTGACAACATTACTATAAAACAAAACTGTATGTCATTTAATCAACTTATTCAGGAGAAACGACTTGTTATTTACGATGAGCTTTATTGAAACTTAGAAACTCAAATTACAACACAACCTTTCTTACTTGTATCCCTGAACAACAATTTAATTTCATAACGTATAGTTAAGTATCATAAAAGGATTTTGAATAATTTCAAGCATTTGTAATTATGTAATCTTGTTTCCATATTTACAGTATTTACTCAGTTTGACGGTATACCCTGTTTGTTGACTAAGCAAGTTACATTCATACAGAGCTACTTACCAAGTGGACCCTCACTAAGTAATAAACAATCTTATCTGAAAACACTACGAAGCCATGAAGTACATTGTAATATAGATTATGTGTTTTGAAGAAGCAGCACTTCACAAAGCATACAGAGGAATGGTAAAGAAACAGGCAATAGCGAGGTCCTCTGTAGCATTGTTTCACCAGCTTTAACTCGAGTCCAAAAAGACTGCATGTCATTAAAGAACATGTTCATGCGAGGTAGCGACGTTGTTATTAGAAATGCAAAATCACAATAGTACCAACAATTCCAAAACTTTGTTTAAACTAATGGAACATTACAAATATCATGGTTCGTTCTCTTGTAGTAGCTACCTATCGAAGATATAAATACACTACCCAAGCTGTAATTGGTAGTTCAACACGAGAAAGCTGAAAGGTGATAACTAAAGTTTCACAACAGGTTTACAAGAAACGAGAGTGTATTCAGTCTTCCCATATTACAGTACAGCAACCATTGTCTACGATGATTCACTACCAAAGAAAAAACTATGCTGAAGAACTGGAGACTGCGTACGAGTTTGTTTACGTTGTCAAATATTGTAGTAAATACACGAAGCTGGTCATTAAACCATGTGCAATAGCTGGGTTAAATTAGACCTCAAACTTTTTTTGCAAGGACGTTTCAAGGACAAAGTAAAATTTCAAGGATTCGCTTTGCAAAGAAAATTTAAAGTTAGCACTTATTACACAAAGTAACTGCAAAAAAACCCGTGCTTTTTAGTCTTAATTTTTGTTCTGTAAAACTTAATCATACTTTTCTTGCATCCAAAACAAAAAATATTTGAATGTATACCTTGGTTAAGGATTCGGTAAATAACTTAAAAATTGATAATCCATAACCTAGATTTCGACATGTATTTAATAAAGAATATTTATAATTATCAAGTGAAGCCTAAAAGTTTCCTCACAAAAAACACAACTCTCTTTGGAAATACCAAAGTAACTGAAAAGTAGTACTTTTCTATGTAACACTTTTGCACAACACTCTCTCAGTTTCTTAATAGTTTTCATTAAAACACATTAGATTAATTGCATTTTTTTCGCTAAACCCTCTCTTTCAGGTGGTGTTTTTCTACCATTTCCTCTTGCTTGCACAGAGCAAACTTGATGATAATTTGTTTCACTTTTAATTGCTAATAAACTAGCATAATTAATTAATCTATGCCATGACCCAAAACGCTTACTAGTATCTAGATATTACCAAAGTTTTGTATCTAGTTTTTCATTGGAGAATGTAACTAATATCGAATTTTCAAAAGCCCCTTAACCGGTTTGCAGAGGTTTGTGTCAAAGTATTCTAGGAACATAGACAATATTGTGACAAAAGCACCAGATTAGAAATCGAATTAGGAAAAATATATACTTTACTCCCACCCCTCCCCTCTCAGAAGCCTAAAAAGGAGCCTCGGGAGACTAAGAATGTCAAATTCGCATCCATGCAATAAGTTCATTCTCTGGCAAACGTTCCTTGATAAAGCAGTGGTTATAAAGTGTCTTTCCTTTCTGGGTAGAATGCACCACACTGATGTCTTAACTTGCACATGTTGGCAGTATGACCTAGTTGGCCACAAACAAAGCAACCTGACTTCTCTAACCCTCGGTATCGCATTTTGCAGTTGCTTGCCAAGTGACCCAGATGTCCACAGACGAAGCATCCAGTCCTGCTTCTTCTTCGTCTTGATCCCACGTGATTGGTAATTAGTCCTTTCTCAATTGAAGAACAGCTGTTTTTCCTGGGTGATCCCTTGTTTCCGAGTTGCCACTGTTTGGTGATGTGACGAAACAGTTGATGAATGACTGGAAATTCCACAAGAGTCAGAAACACAACCACCTGTTCTAAACTGGATTCGCAATTTCCTCTTAACTGACGTCCTCTTACTATATTAAACTCCAAAGAGATCAAATGTTATGGAACTTGCAACATCTAATTTCTGGAAATTATCAATACCAAAAATATCCCCACTCCCAAAGAGACACAAAATGAGTGTTCAAAATATGGAACTTTGAACACCGGTTGAAAGAGTTCTTACTAAATTATCTCAAGGCAAAAAACGATATTGCTCTCAAGTCAACTACAACATGCAGCCTGAAGCAACTGTTTTAATATTTTAGGATTTACCAACAGTTCTCAGTACAAAATTTTCCGTTAGGCGTAGTGCTCTTTTTGCATTGTTTAATACTAGTGCCAACATATTACAGAACTGCAGTAAAGCTTGTGTCGGTATGTTAACAAAAACCAAGAATTTGTCTACTGCTTAAAATGTACTGCGGCTGCACAGAAACGAACAGACCGTTATAAGAGTGGGTCAGTGTTGGTGGTTATGTTGCTGACTCGCATTGCTAAGACGACGTTCTAGCGGAAGGTGTACATGAATGCCATGAAATATTATTCACATGCAACGAATACAGCGAATTGGTTGTCATTAGCAATCGCGAGTATAAAAGTGCAATTCGTGCAGATTTTTGGATTAAATGGCTCATAGCTGTTGATCACGTATAAAATCATTTTCACCAGAAGGACAAGCAGTTGGCGTTGGGATGCAGCACGTACAGTAACACAGTGAAGATGGCTTGAGCTGATGCTACAGAGGAGTGATTTCAAACGTTGCTTTTCATGTGGCGACACAGCTATCAATCTTATGAATGGCAGCAGAGTAGAGCGGCATGCAGTAGACTGAACGTCGAAGCTGTGATATTTGTGGCATATACATGTACACACGTAGAGTATAAAAACATTGCAGAAGGATTGCGACAGGCAGCCTGTTAGGCCACATCATGAAACACATGTATCTAGTACGGACCAGCCGAAAAGAAAAGCATGACAAGAGTCACAGGTCGGTTCCAATGCTACCTAGCTATTAACACACTTTGTAACATCGTAATTTCTTTACGCTAATATATGTACTGTAGATTCACTAAACGTCCAGGATATGCCAGGAAGGAATCTTCTAAAAACATCCCAGAGAATTACACAGATTGCACTGCTATTACTACCAGTATTACACTAAGAAGTTTCAACAACTCTTCAATTCAGTGTTACTATATAATATGATATTTCTAAACTCTAGAAGTTGTCTCCAAGGGCTAACATTACTAAATATCGTTAAAACTGTATTACTGCAAAACGTCATGAAATTCTTGGGTTCAGGTAGTAGATGCAGATGTACATTACTGTCTAACTGAACACTGTACAATTTGAGCATCTTCGAAGCCACAAAATTCATCTATCCGCAGCTAAATCAAAAGGTTTATGAAGAATCCAAAGAGTGCTTGCCTTTTCACTGGAAGAGGGTAGTTAAATATGCACACATTTCTTTACAAACGATATATTACAATTTGGTTGCATGCTTCCAAAATAAAAAGAATCTTATGATGCCGAGAGATACTAGTTAGATAAATTTTATCATACAGAAGAGTACTTTTGTGGAAAATACCGAATGGCAGATTTCAGACGATTTGCGCAAATTCTTCAGCTTTCTGAAAACGTTCTTAGCGATTTCAAAGATAATTTTTATTAAAAAAAAACCTCTGAAGACTTTGCGGAAATTTCGAAAATATCTGAATTTTGTATACATAATAAAAAGAACTTCAAAACATGAATTATATTTTCACGTGCTAAAAACAATATTTTTACACTTAAATATAAAACACATGCTTATCTTGTGCCTCCTGCTCCTCTGTACCACATAATAAGAAAATGTATAAAGACAGGTCATGAAAACTACGTAACTCATCATTTGACATGATTAACTTTAATACCTGTCCTTCCTGCTCATCTTTCATCTGTGCCTTTAATTTTTTGTTTTCATGTTGCAGTCGAATTAACGTTTCCCTATAAAAAAGAATATTTGAGTTGAGCGGCAATAATACTCTATAGAACACATCCTTCAGATTTAACAGCTACACTCCAGCAAGAACTGATCAATGCCTACAGGAACAAATTTTTTGTAATACCAAAAAGAAAAGGAATTATTTAAAGGGGCTGTTTCACGCTTTGAATCCGAATTCTTCCCATAGCTTGGCATAAAACAAACAATTCAAGCACAATCCTACATTAAACGTTGTAAATATGATACGGATGGCTTGATTTCGAGAATGATTGAAACAGATTTCAGTTATAAAATAAACTGATGATATAAATTTAGTGTTGGCCCGTTTGATATATTATTATGTAGTGTAATACGGTTCCCAACTGTGTTGATCCTCGACAATTCTGTTTGCTGGAAGTTTCTTTGGTAAATCAGGTCGCCTTTATCAATATGCTTTGCATAAAAATGAAAGAAAGAAGTTTTGAAAAGCCGAAGTTTTGTATGGAGCCAGCGTAAAACTGCCCCTTTAAGCAACGACACTATGAGTAAATCAAGTAAATGTAGTAAGAAAGGCGGCAGTAAATGAAATTTAGCTTTATCTTTTTAAATATTGTTCTATGTTGTAAATAAAATTATAAACTAGAGTTTCCTTTGTCTCAATAGTTCATTTTTACTTCACGTAATAATCTCCCATTTTTTGTTAAAACTTCCGTACATTCATGTTATTGTTCCTATTGTAACTATTTTACGTATACGCAGGGCCCCTCTGAACAACAGCCTCATTGCTGAATGGGCCACCCTGTTTTATAAATAAAGGACACCATACCATACCATACCATACCATACCACACCATATTATACTATACTATACCATACCACACCACATCATACCATAC
>JAOEJI010132236.1:0-12125 GCA_025448255.1 Umimayanthus chanpuru | reverse complement strand
ATTACTTCATGTTATATCTTTGTTTTGTGACATTTTATTTTTATTTTTATTCTGACCCCTGGCATTCGATCTTTAAAAAAAATTGTCATAAACCAAGGAATATAAAAAGTCTGGCCTTAGTGTAAAAAGATGTGTTCATTATCGAGGAACAGTTGTACAAAAGCATTTCGCAAAATGAGTTCTTTGGAAATGAGAATAAAGCAATTGATCATACACAGCAATTTGTTTAAGATGAAAAACAAAATTCTTCCAACATGTTTACAAGGAAACTATAGTAACAGTTTATGAGAATTCAGCAATACATCATATGGTGTATTTGGGGCTTGGAGGGTTAAGGGTTAAGTAATTTATTTATTTTTGTGTTCTTTTTTCATACAGGAGGTTATTGATCGACTACAACTTGAGGTAAGCAGTAGTTGCAACTGTCACAGCTGCTGCAGAGTGTTTTAGGTCATGTGTCACTTGACACTTTACTGAAACTCCACCAACATTTCAGTAACACAGAATAATTATTAACTACTTATTAAGCGAGGGTGAGGTCTGTATGGAAAATATCAATTTGAGCCACAATGTCAAAATAAGCCAGTGACCAGAGAATTTGGCCACATACTACATTATAGAAGCAGTTAAAAGTCATTATTTTTAGTAAGTGTAAATTGCAAATTGAAGTAGTTTACTCTCTTGAGTTGCACCTCGTCAATCAGATAATTTTATAGATTTGCAACCAATTGATACACATACAATGTATGGCCTGCCACTCCTATTCCACTTTCAGTTTGACTGTTATAGGTGTCTAGGATGGCTTGCTTCATTAACTTGGTCTGTTATTCTCGAAATACTTTAGGTTGACCAATTTGAGTCAGAAATTGAGTCCTTGTATGCTGGCAGCAAGAAGAAAAAAGTTGATAGAGATGTAAGTTGTCAACAGTAACCCTCTTTTTTATCCATGTTGGGTTAATTCCTTTTTTATGGTTTAACCCTTTTACTCCTGATAATGTACATGTATTGGTAAATAATTTTTACTTTTCTCCACTGATTTTCTGTAGTTTAGTTAGGAATTTTATATGATCTTGCTCCTATAAGAAAAAGAATATTATTTCAGTGGTTGTCATTTACCAGTCCTTGATTTTTTGTTAAAGACAAAGGTTTCTTCAGTTGAAATCTTTGAGTTGTTTCAAGTTGAAAAGATTGGTTGATTAACATTGCGTCAGCAGCAACCAACAATACAGGTGGCACAATGGAATCAGTTTGTTTACAGTTAAGCAAAGAGCAGTGTGTGCATTTGCTATAACAGATGTGACACTGTTTTTTTTCTGGTGTCAATTTTGCTTGATTGTTGAAAGGTTATTTGCATTCCATCGTTTCCTTCCATGAGCCTCATTTTTACTGATAAAACTTCTTGCTTTGCAGCCAGTTGCAGCCATGAGACATGATAATTTAATTATTGTGGATTGCATAAATTGTTTCCTTTTAATTGAATGCAATAATGTCTGTCATCTGATTGCCTGACTTCAATGACACACTCCTCTTGCCTGGGAAGAGATTGCATTTTGGCATAATAATTATAAAGATCACTTTTGATTCTCATGTTGTATGAATGAATGTCACTGTTCTTGGTAAAAAAAATTCCAGCTGAAGGTATTGTTAGTTTTAACAAACAGTGTGTGACAGCAGCCAAATAAAGCTCGATAATATAAAATATTTGACTGTGTTTTCCAGAAACAATGTGTAACAGTAGCCAAATAAAGCTTGATAATATAAAATATTTGACTGTGTTTTGCAGAAACAAGATAGAATTGAAGAGTTACAGCATTTTATCATGCAACACAGACATCATGTAAGCCAGCTTGAGGTAAGAAAACACTTAATTAAACGTGCATAATAATTATACCGAAGTTCTTTGCAATGCTGTAGAAATAGTTTGAATTTTAAAATGTCTGGAAATTGTATGGACATCACTGATGGCAACAGTCTCAGATAATAAACTTAGACATGGGTTTCCTCTTCCCCCATCCCCCCTACCCAATATTGTTTTGCTGTGTGAATACAAAATTAAAATTTCTGCTAAGGGTATCAACAGCTTTTCACTGGGATTCTAGAAAAAGAAAAGTTGTTACTGGTAAGAGAAGCTTTTACATGACCTTTTCTGCTAAAGCGAATGGCTGTGATTCTAGCTGAACTTTTCCTTGTAATTCACAGAAGGCCAAAATTGCGACAGTGAAAATACTTTCAATTGATAGGATGTTAGTGCTGGTTGCAGTTGAACTAATAAGTTATTTTGTATGGTTTGGAGGCCCACAGAGCTGTAGTTTTTTAAAATAGAGGTGTAACAAAACATTTATATTTAACTGAAAGAGCAGAACTTGCCCAAAAATCTAGAATATATATTAAGATATAAAAAGAAAAAGACTGGACATTACAGTGAAGCTAAAAGTTTATTACAAATGCAAAGTATTTTCATATCTTGTATTAACCTTTCCGGAGTTGTTCCCAGTCCCGTGTGCCACAAACATAAAAACGAGGTCGGGTCAGTCAGCTTGTTACTATGAGTCATTATTCAGTGTTAAAGCAAAGCGAAAAACATGTCTGTAAGCATAAAGCAATCTTCCTTGAACATGGTCATTATTTTGCTTTCTACGATATGCTTTTAAGTGAAGGTAAACTACAGAATACATATCTGAAGTATGGAATCCTCTATTTGTACTGTTGTTGACATTTTTATGTTCCAGACCTGCATGTTGTGTTAGGTGAAAATGGTAAAACTTAGGGACATTTTTAAGCACTCTTCTGTTTTTCAAACCATGTTCTCAAATTATTGTTAGCCACTTTGAGTTCTTTCAGTTTATCTTTCATAGAATACTATCATGTTATTTTAGTCCACTCAATGCAATTTTAGAGCCTAGTCATTGCCTCATTTGCATTTGCTCTGTGTGTTTTCATGCCCAGTCAATATATTATCCAAACCTTTTAGTGTGCTATTCAGGCCCTCTTTTGTTCCTAGTTCAAGCTTAGGGACACCCCTCCCAAAAGTGCAAATGTCCAATAGCACCCTGGGCCCAGTTGTTTGAAAGTCAACTGGTTGAATTTAACCCACAGTTAGGTGAAAATTTAAACTAAATTCCCTTATCTAGAAACACTACCAGTCTTTCTAGAGTACTATTGAAGCAAACTCCGAGGAAATTCCTGTGTAAATGCAAAATGACGGCCCAAATCAATCTTTAGGGAGGTAAAAACCCAGTCACAATAGAGCTAACCCACTTTTGAACAACTGAGCCCTAGGTTGAACAAAAGACATTTTCACCTGAGTCTTGAGTGTTTGTTGGCTTCTTGTGTAGGCTATACTGAGAATGTTGGACAACAGTGCAGTAGAAGCTGATGAGGTAAATGTTTTACATGTTTGCTTAAAGTTTTGTGAGGTACATGTATGTTAAAAAAAAAATTGGCAGATTGCTTAATTGCTTGATAAAGTGTATAATTTGTAGCTTGCATGACCGTAACCTTGTTTTTTACTGTGTTGGTTACTTTACTTTAAATGCTTGACAACATAATTGTTTGTATGTATATATGTATACATATGTGTATGTATATAGTGCTCTGATCTGTTTATAGATTGCCCCACATATTTATTATGATAAGTTTTTATGATTATGTCAAAACCAGTTTGTGTTGCCTGTCACATACAGATCAAACAGTTAAAGGATGACATGGATTACTACCTGGAATACTGTCAAGTATGTCTTGTCACTTTCTATCTTTAGGGCTTAGTCAGTGCATATAGCACTGTAAAATATCTTAATCAGGGTTCATGCATTAATCAAGACCTAGAATACATTGAAAAACTGAACATTTTTGTGAGAATTTCTGGAAAAATCATTGGCCTGAAATATGCATAAAATACTATTTTGTTTAGGTGGCTTAAAGATTATTAGTGCTGTCAGTTTCAATTGATGTGTACTTATACTGTAAATATATTGTACAAGCTCTTTATTGTTTGTGAAAATATATCCATTCTTGGGAAGATGGTGGTCTTTTTGTGTTATACCTTTTTGTGATGTTGATTAGTCCTTGAAGTGTCTTGGAAAATTCCTGGATTTTTACCTGACCCAGGGAAAGAACTCAATATATACCCACAAGTATAAGTCAATTTTAACTTGATTACACATGTTTAAACTGTTTTCAGAAAAATTGTTTAGCTTAAAAGTAAGCTTTCAGCTAGAACTCTAGCCTTGTTCACATTGAACTTGCATAGAGTTTCCCAATTACTGGAGCAAACAAACATCATTTCTTATAATGTAGCTCAGCCACTGTGTTTTTGTTGACCACGACCTCTGAAATTGTGAAAGCAAGACATTAACAGGACACGAGATTGCATGATGGCATCAACTGACTACAACACCTGTTCTTGTTCAAATTTTTATTCCCTCATGAGGATAATAGAGCAACTAGCATTACTTATCTTCCCAAAGAAATTGAGCATAACATTTTGATATTTATAGTATTTGATGTCGTTGTGCAAAATTAATGTTCTGTTCAATTAAAGACCTTTTATTCATTAAACTACTGAAACTTCTGAAGAAGAGGCTTAGTTTGTTGTCTAAGCAAGGCTTGGATGTTCTGTTGAGGATTGTTGACCAGCAAGTACAGTGGTTAAATACACACTGACACTGCTTCTTGTTTCATTTTTGCAGGAACCAGATTTCCAAGAAAATGAGTGCATGTATGATGATTTTGATCTGGACTCAGATTTTAATTCAGGTATTTAGTTGTTCAGTCTGTAGTTAAACACAAAGAAGTTTAACCAACAAGGGCAACAGTGTGAAGGAGATTCAGTGCTGAAAGTTAAATTTCTCTTTCCTTTTCACTACTGTTACACCAAATAAAATCTGGTTATTGCTTTTATATTGTTGGGATGGGAAACAACATTGTCACACATGTCCAGCCATGCATAACCAAGTACTTGTCCTAGGTCACATACTGTCTTCCCACCTTTTGTGATTTGTTCTGTGATCAGCTGAGGAAAGTGACAGCATTGATCCCAAACTTTTGTTGGTTGAGATGGCAGATTCTTACATTTCAATTGACAGTTAAATTATTTTATGATGTTGAATGTGGTAATACATGTGGCGGAAATGATTGAATAAGGGTGTTGGTTAAACACCGATGCGGTTAATCTGTTAACTTTTGTTTCTCTTAGTGATGAAAATATGGGGATGCAGGTTAACTGTGGTGCAGGCATGCTGCTGTTGTACATGTACTGTGTAGTTGTCCTTTAGGCCATTGTTTTTTTGCTGTCCCCATTGATGTTACATGTTGCTTGAGCTCATTGCTAATTCCAAGACTTCAGAAGTAAAGAGACCAAATGGATGCCTCCAATACGAAAACCTTCAGTTGGTTCTAGCATTGACAGCAATTTATGAAGGAAGTGATATGTTTATGGGTAGGGGATGAATTGATATTATTTTAGTTGCACAAAACTGTGTTGAAACTTTGTGTGTTGTGTTTAAATATTATTTTTCTTATAAGGTTTTAGCCTACAAAATTAACACTAGCATCCTACTGTAAGACATTGGTTTTGTTTTTTAAAACTTTATAGGGGAAAGAGTAAATCATTTGCTGTCCCAGTTACTTTGAGTTACTGTGAATACTGATGTCATATTATTGCTCCACAGTTAATGCACTGGCAACTTCACCTTCAGATTTTGATGAAGAACTTATGTTCAATCATATTCCTTCATCACCGGCATCATTAGCGCCACCAAGTTCTCCTGGTCCTGCAAGTTCCATTAAAGCAGGACAGGTGGGTCATTTTCCTTTATATATGGGTGGGGGGGTGGGGGACAAAGGGGTCTGAATTTCCCACTTCCTGAGCCTGTCACTCCTAGTTCCCACCCCTTCTGCTCCTACCATCTGTTCTCTTGGGTGGGTTCCAACCACACTAGTTCATTAACCAGAAGCAATGTTAAATTGTAACAGAAGTGAACCTTTCTGCTTACTACCTCTTTGCTTTCCTACCTCCCCCCCTGCATCCTTTACTTCCAGGTATTTACCTCCCCCTTCCCCTCTGCCATAAGCATGTCAAATATTTGTAAATGCCAAAAACAATGTTGAGGTGATGCCTCGGATGTAACTTAGCTTCTGTTAAATTGAAACAAACCACTTGGTCTGTTTTCTCTTAGCAAAATTCACCACGTAAGAACTCAAAGAGTTCAGGCTCAACAAGTAATAGCATACTGGATTCAACACCACCCCGAACTGCTGTTAACAGAACCAACAGTCTTCCTGGAACAAGTTCTCAATCATTGCCCTCAGCAACAGCTCCCACAACTGTGAAAGCAAGTAAGCAGTCAGATAGTCAATGGTACAGACTGTAGCTGATACTTTCTAGTCACTGTTTGTTTTCATGTTAATTTGTTATTAATTTACTTTACTTTGCTCTGCCTTTATTACTTGATACTATAAAAAAAATTATATTAAAACTTCAGGTTTATTAAAACAGATATTTTTTAACCACTGGGTCATCATCAGGGTTACTTTAGTTTACTCGTTTTTGATGCTTTCTTTGCTTGAGTTTGTTTCTTCCACTTTTGAATTTTGATTTTTTTTCATTTAATATAATTATTACTCTATAACTAAATTGTTCATTTTAACTCCATAATATTAATTTGTGTTTAGCTTACTTAAAGGCTGCATCTATTTGATTATAAATTACTTAAATACAAGAACAAGGAACATCTTTTTTGGATATTCCAATTATTTTGAGGTTCCCATGGCAGTCCATCTGTCGATGAAGTATTTTTTGTGTATATTTCACTGTTCTCTCAGTCGCATTACGTACTAAAACCTCTTTTATAAACTGAAAATGGGGATCAGCATGTATCGCATGTATGTCATGGTAAAGCTGAAGAATGCTATATTATTGAAGAGCAAATAAAGATTATTATTATTATTATTATTATTATTACTGTATCATTTGAACCAGCATCCTGTTGTTCACAAGTGGGTAAAAACTAACCCAGGGTAAAACTTTTGAGCCACAGTTGCCTTTATTTCCTCAACATAGAGATTTGGGATGACTAACTGGGGTTCCACAATGCTTTATAAAAATTGGACTTGTTGTCCCTTGAAAAAGAAATGAAATTTAAAGTTTAGCCCAGCCCTGTGTTGAGTCTGTCCCACTTTTGAGCAACTGTCGTGAGTACATCCTCGAGGAGAAAATACAAGGCCTCACTGCTTTCATTATACAGAATTTTATAATTTTCCCCCTGCCCACCCCCTCCCTCAAATGTTAAACTTTGCCCCAGAGACTGGTCCATCAATTTGTGGAAGATTTGAGATTTTTAGATCGAGGATCTTTTAAAGCAAGATCATGGAAAGTTGTAGAAGAGTCTGTAAATTTGGACTTCATGAATTTGTATGGACCGTAAAAAAATTAATAAATTATTTTTTACAGTCATAAACAAGTCTGTTGTAGTACTATTTTAACTACCATTTCTCTTTCCCTACAGATAACCCAGTGAAAACGGTGAAGTAAGTAACTAGTTTTTTTATGTTATAAATTTTGATAAACCTAAAACACTTGAAACTGTACCCGCTATACTAAAAAACCAATCAGGAAGACTCTTATAAATCAAATTAAATGACAACTCAGAGCTCGGAACTTTCTTCTCTCAGATACACTTGATATCTCAGATGAAGTTTGGTTAGGAATGATCAAGCTCCCATAGCAGTTTATATTTTGCACAATTATGATTGGCATACATATAAGTGGTGACAGTCACTTGGACCTTCCACCAGAACAAAAGTTGCTATGACTAGCTTGGTTCTTTTTTTGGTTCAAAATGTATAAAACTGTCTAATCTCTCTTTGCATAAACCTTAATTTTTTTGCAGCTCGATACCGATGACGAACTCATTAGAAAACCATGAAACAAGTAATGGTGAAATGTCAAAATCACCACCAGTCACCCCTCCACCGCCAGTGTCAGGATACGCTGTTGCAGTTGGCCAACAGAACCATGTGGATAGCCCACTTGCACAACTGTCACAAGCTGGACTGTCCAGAATGAGCAATCATGTACCTTTATCAGGAGCAAACTCGTCAACACACCAGCCCTTGCCAGTTGGGAACTCGGCACAAATGACCAACCATGTACAAGGTAGGGATGACACATTTGCAGTGCAATAAATAAAATTTTTATGATGTAAGTTTTCCTGTGAAATGGCTATTAGCCATTCCAAGAAAGTTTAAAGAAGTAGAGCAAGTGGGTCACTTTCACTTCTTACTAAACTGCCGTTTCTGAAATCTACCACCAAACAAGTCTCGCTTAAGTATACTGGACAAGACTATTTTCGAGGTGATTAGTAAAGAATTTTGGGATCATGTTGCATTCATCCTTTGGCGAAACTAGGTCAGAACTCATTAACTGTAATCTGTTTCAGTCTCCTGTTTCAATCTTCGCCAGCATAAGCCTTCCAAACTATATTAATTTTTTTGGTGGTAGTTATTGATGTGATGTAACTTTTCCTGCTTAGCATTGAAAATGTTGCACCATCATCAATTTATACATTGCTCTTTTTTTTAGTTTTCACAAATTTATTTACTCCAGTGAACAAAATCCACAATTGTAATACTAGATTAGCATCTAAATCATCTTATGCTCTTACAAAAACAAGAACAAATTATTGATATTGCTGTTGTTCTCGTAGTCTGTTGCAGTTACCACATATTTTAAACATAAGTATTCCATTACGTTCATGTTATTTAGTTTGCCTCATGTTTCCGACAACTAGTATTGATCACAATGACTTGGTGGTTAGCATGTCTAAACTTTACTCCCAGAGTTGAGTCTTTGAACATACGAAAGCTGTATTCACTGATTTTTAATTATTGCTTTTAGTGGTAATAACTAGTGTTTAGATGAAACAGGGTAAAAATGATATTTTGAAACAGTACAAAATCATTGGTAGAATGTAGTGACATGAGTTTTGGTCAATCAAATTTGATATGGTTTATGAATCTTGAGTATGAGGTAACCTTTTGTTATTAATTTAAATTTTTGATGTTGAAAAGGTTGACTGCTGAATTTGAGTGACTGGCTTACGGTAGTACTTGCATATATTTTATGCTCACACATACCCGTATACCCTCTTACACAATGCTGTGTAATACAATAACCTTGTCTTCTTTTTCTGCTTTCAGAAGGGAGCTTATTGTCAGACTTCTCCAAGCTCTCATCTTCTGTAGCGTCACTATCTCTTTCAACATCATCATCCATATCTACATCGACTCCTCTTGCCCAGTCAGTATCCCAGCCTTCTTCTGTTCTTGCGTCAAGTATCAGCAGTACATCTGTACCATCGGCTATTGGCCAGCCAGCTAGTACCCCATCAGCAACAAGCAGTTTATCATCCTCGTTATCTACTAGTAGTTCAACAACGGCAGCTCAGAGTTCAGGTCAAGGTATCAGCAGTCTAAATACAACAGTGGGGGCTTCTTTATCATCACCTATGTTTACAAGTGCTGGCTCTATGCTTGGGCAAAAGCATGTGTCCTCACTAGGAGGTGGAGATTCATTAGCTACCTCGGCACCTGCCATATCTTCAGTTAGTGGGTCACATCTTGTAAGTGGAACATCGTCATCGCAGAGTCAAGTAAGTTATGTATAGTTACATTAAGTTTTTATCACTACAATATAATTATAGTGAAGCAAAATTCCCAGTAAGTATCTAAATCTATATGCTCAGAAACCTTGTTTGTGTTAGCATGAATTACACCAAAGCAGTGAATAGAAATAAAACAAACTGATCATTGCAGAGGCATGTGCGCGCCTCTATGCTAACTCGTTTGTGTTGGGAATAACGCTGGACATTTTGAGCTTGAGTAGCAATTCAAATTACAGGCAAGGCATCATTCACTGGTTTGGTCTGTGCTAACTTGTTTGATTCGTGTGTTTAGACTTTAAACAACTTATTGTTTTTTCAGCATTAAAAAAGTATTTTTTATTTAGTTCTATGAAAATTAAGATGATCTTGGACTAATGTGTGTTATTTGTTCACAGCATTCCCAAAGAGGGTCAGACTCCCTGTCCACATTAAAGTCGATTGCAGCGCAAGCTGTTGCTACAGCAAATCTGGGTAACTCGATATCCACACCAACAGATTACAGTACGGACAGCCGAGGTATGTGAATTTGGTTGTTCTATTGTTTCCTGAACACTGCACACGATATACCAAGGGTATATTTGATGGATCTGACTGGTGTGAGAGAACTGGTTCTGGCCAATAATTCCAGTGCTTTTTCCCAGTAGGAACAGGAGCATACATGTGTATTAAAATTGTTGACATTCTAATATTCTGTTGGCGCAGGGCTGTATGACTCCAGTTCAAGTCACTTAACAGAAGAGAGCAAAACGACCGTGGAAACCAACACTGCACATCTCCAACCATTATTGGGTGTGGCACCATTAGGTCCTGTGCCCCTGAACAAGGAACGATGCTATCAGTTAGCCATGCTAGAAGCAGCATATCATCACTTGCCTCTCCCTCAAGACTCTGAACGAGTCAGGTAAGCTTTTTATAATATCGTTTCATTTAAAATGAGTTTTAAGAATGAACAGTTATTACATAAGTTGTCAAGTGATATTTTTAGGGTACCCCTTTAGTGTAACAGAAACCAAGTACTACTTGTAACAGAAAAAAGATGAATCTGAAATAGCAAGGCTAATATGGTTGAAATTACAGTTGCAAAGGTCTTTAATTCTAAGTTGGAGTACTGTCGGTTGAGAGCTGCTGGCCCACGATAATAAAGTCGTAGTTATGTAATTAATTTAATTTTCTTTTAAAAGGAAACACTTTTGTTTAATAATTTGAAACCCAGTGTTTGATTGACTAAAATGGGTCACTTTCAGAACAATTTTCATTTTGAGTTTTTCGATGTAGCATCTACTTGAAACAACAGGCAATATGTGTGTATACATTTTAGATGGTGGTTCCATTTTCCTTAGTTTCTATAGTTGGAATATGTTCTTAGTTTTGTAAGAATGTTGGTAGAGCTCCTAGGAGTTTCCCAAAGGTGTTTGGACCTAAAGATGTGTGCCACTATTATAAGTTTAAATTTATTTTAATTTTTCTTCTTGTTATTGTTATTATTATTATTATTATTATTACAAGTTATTATTATTATTATTGTTGTTGTTGCTGTTTTTGCTATTATTATTATTATTATTATTATTATTTTATTATCATTATTATTATCATTATCATTATCATCATACTGATGAAATTTCAACTTGGTTTTCATTGAACTTTTTTAACTGGTCAGTTTAAATGCTAATTGGAGATGTGTTTGACGTTTCACAGACCATCTCTTCCACGAAATCCTTACCCAACTCCGCCTTATCACCATCAACATCCTCCACCGCATGTCGACTCTATAGAATTCTTCCAGCGTCTCTCGACAGAAGGACTCTTTTTTATCTTCTACTACCAAGAGGTAAGCTCTTGTTCGTTTATGATGTTGATTCGTGAATTGTTTGTTACTTTCCTGAACCTTGTGAGGCCCTATACTTTATGAGAAACCTTCTGTACATTTGTTTGTTGTTTTCGGTTGCTTTGCGCACCAAAAAAATAACTGTGGTTCTGTTATTCTGACACGGCTCTACACCACTAAATTACCTTTTCCACAGTTCACTTGGCAGCTGTTAACCTGCTTTCGTCGAAATCGTATTTTCATTCATGTTTTCAAAAAACTGATAATTGGTGTAATCGGTGTAATTGAGCTTGGAAAGTGCACCGTCCCACCCAACACGTGTGCGAGGTTAGCGCAGTTGGTTAGATCTCTAAACTGCTAACCAGGAGGTCCCGGGTTCAATCCACGGCCTGGCCGAGGGTTGAACTTTGGGCGCCCTTCTTTCGCCACACCGTCCGTGGACAGGGACGTTAAGCCATTGGTCTAGTGTCGACGTTCTATCGGGGGACTTAAAAGAATCCACACACTTGTCGATAGGAGTAGGCTAATGCCGGTCTTGTGGACTGTTACAGAGGGCCGCAAGTTTATCAGTTTCTAACTATCACGTGTCACCCTCGGTAAATAAAGTCATTATTATTATTATTATTATTATTATTGTT
>JAOEJI010131125.1:0-12134 GCA_025448255.1 Umimayanthus chanpuru | reverse complement strand
TCAAGTATTCATCAGTTATTTTCACAACAGCAAGTTGTTTGCGCAATCAAGTGATTCCATTTGGAGTTAAAGATATCGAAATTAGTATTCATAATCGCCAGACTTTGCTTGTTTCCTGACGTTTAGTACATTGTAAATATTTTGCTTCTTTTCTTTTGAATTGTAAAATCAATTGTGAACTAATCCTATTGTGTAGTTAATTCAATCGTCTTTGGCAATAAGTCAAATGGTGTCGCACTTCAAGCAGGTTATACACATTCTTCTATACGGTGCACCTTCAGCAGTGCTTTGCAGTTATAAGTTCGTAGTTCAGTTAATATGCACCTTTTACCCGTAAACCTACACATCATTGGAAAGCTTATAACATTGTGGTGTGCATTAATTTTGTAAAGACGTCTTTGTGAGTGAAAATCAGTGCGCTGTTTGCGATCGAGCGTTTTCCCTTCATGAAGCGCCAAGTTCCTCAATTTTTAATTTCTGACACCGTTTGTTTTCATTATAAATTCAGCACAGTTTGAATACTACTTACCTCGGTCAGGAATTTTTGATAGCGTACGTCATTGGCATTTTAGAACTGATTTAAGAAAATTTTAAATTTTTGCAAGCGGATTATTGGAGAACTACATGTATTAAAGCCCATAAAAAAGAAACTCAATCGAATTTGCTATTTTCCTGACACGCTCATGAAGTTTACCTGTTATACTATCGCAGATTATGAAAAATGTTATGGCGATAGAACAAAAATCAGAGAGTTGGGGATTTTGTATTGTCCTAAATCATGTAGAAAATTGTTTCGAGAATAATTTTCTGGTCTAGTGGAGACTTAGATAAGAAACCGACTCGAATTTCCAACTTTCCTGTCACTTTTATCAAGTTCACCCGTTATACTATCACTCTGGAAACTTTTATGGCGACATGACACAAATTGACCGATCGAGTTCGGGCTTTTGTATTGTTCTAAATGGTGCAGAAAGTTGCTTGGAGAAAACTGATTTTGAAATGGAGCAGTTGGGTGTAAAGATACTTCCGGTGAAATCTTTTTCAGTTTAACTTTTTAAAATTTATTTGTTCTTATTATGTTTATTCAGTAGAATGTTCTTCCCCAACCTGGACTAAAATAAAAGGGTTGAAGAAAGACAAAAGGGAGAAATTGAACATTACTGTATTTACAGGGTTGTTTTTCTATCATATTTTGTATAGAAAGAGAAAAGGAGAGAGGAAAAATAAGTTAAGTTTATCATGCCAAAAGGCTTTGGTTATACTGTGTTTTAAAGTAACGGGATATTGCTGAAGCTGAGTAGGGAACGCGCAGTATATATTTGTATTTGGAAAATAGAAAAATAACTGAAGTGCTTTCAATTTCGCGAGATGACACGCAACCTTTTTTTTTACAAAACACACGAGTCTGTGTTCAGATACCCGTTCATTTTATGGCTGAAACTGTTTGGCTTTTTTTAACACTCTTGTACTTGCGCAACCAAGCTTCTAGGCTCACCACCTAAATTTCAATTGCACTACTGATCGCTAATTCGGCTAAGAGTGTTTTCAAAGGTCAATGTTAATATATGAACTTTATATTTGACTTAATGACAGTAAGATAATTGAATAACTCGAGTATAGCTCTAAAATCTTTTAAATCTGTAATATAAACTACATATGTACCGTAAGAACGTAAAAATCTCACAAGAATATTGCTACTTGTCAAAGAAACTTCTACAATATTGTACTGTGGTTTCACATCCCATTTCGTGACGCAATAAGTTAAAAATCGCTTTGATAGTGCGAAATTTGAACAGAAGAAATGTCTGGCATTCCTGGTTTCTTTTGTCTGCGTCACGGAATCAAGTGAACAAAAAGGCGCTCTCTTCTGTCTGGAGAAGAAAGACTGAGTTCAGACAGCCCTTCGTCGTTAGACAGATGAAATAGTAGAACAGTTTATTTGCCATTACAGATTTTATAAATTCTCTCAGGAGATAATAGTGATACAGATAAAGGAATAAATTAATGGCGAGGATGTCTGATAGGAACCCATAGCCATAGGGCTTATATCAGACCTCCTCCTGTCTAGAATGTTTTATATATGTATAGATATGTGACATGATGCGATTCGAATTGTAACAGTAGGATGATATTCACAGCACGATGCTGGATGCCTTCAACTTGGTCGCTGAGCTTGGATGTTCAGGATGAGTGCACAGTCACGACCATTTACAAATTATTGGAAAGTTTCTGTATTTTGACAGAATACAGACACATTGATCTTGTAGAAACTATTGGTGACATAGAAAGTTACAAATTCTAGTCACACTTCATAAGTTGCATCTGAGAGCACTTGTGCACCTAGATTGAATGTTTCAAGTGCGTTTGAAGAATTCTAGGGCGCATGTGCGACAAAATAGTCACCAACGTTAAGTGTTTGAAACAATGCCACTAGCTCACATCAGAATTTAGACATAGGCTGTCCTGAAGGAGCCTCTCTTGCTAAGATTGAAAGCTGTGTTTTCTGACTCATCGGTTGTGCCAACATAAAACTGTCTGCGGTCATCCCAAAGGCGTTCATCCTATAGGTGATCATCCTATAGGCGGTCATCCTATAGGTGGTCATCCTATAGGCAATTATCTTATAGGTGGTCATCCTATAAGCGGTCATCCTATAGGCAGTCATTCTATAGGCGGTCATCCTACAGGCGGTCATCCTACAGGCGATGTTACACGTTGCAGTTTTTCGTGCAGCAAGTAACGAAGGCGTTGCAAAACCTGCTGCAAGATCGTTGCTGCTGTACGAAAGGGATTCAGAGACTGTCACGCATGCGCATACGATTTTAAAACCAAAATATTGCGGGACTTGCTGCAAAAGGGGTCTTACACGCTGCAAAGTACAAGCAAGTTGCTGCAATCTTTGCGAAAGGTGCAAACCAATTCTACTTTCTGCAACGATTTTTGCAGCAAATTTCGCAACAATTTTGACCACTGTAATTAATTAAAGGGTGTTACAAGCTCTGTCTTGCAATTGAAACATTTTTGGTACGCGTTATTTTGATATTTGGAAAGAACACTGTGCTACAACTACTTTGTCTTTCATGGATTTCTAACTGAGCCGTTTGGAAGGAATAAACGACTTTGGAATCATGGAGACCCACCGACTGGCCGCTATCTTCAATATGCTAGAATAAGTCTCGATGTCTTGCCTAAAACTTCGCCATACTCTTGATAAACTACAACCAAGATCTTGTGAGTACAGTTCTGACGCCACTTCCGTTGACTGTAAATTGGTGCAGAGCACCCATTGATAACAGTTGTTTTAACCCTTGTCCTGCTGAAGCCGATTTTGTAGAACCCAAGAATATCCAACTTTTGAACCAGCTGTCCAAATACTGCACTGTGACCAATCATTTTGATCGTCTTGCAGAGTAGAAGTGTTACGTGTTCATGAATTCTCTAAACTCAAAGGTTGAGAATTTTTAGATTTTTTTTTACTTTCATGTTTGAAAACATAGCAGGACAAGAGGTAATACATCTGATGAAATAAAGGATTTCAGTCAATCAACTCGACCTGTTAATATCTTGGTCAGACTTAAATTTATCTAGACCGCAAAAAGATAGCACTTTTGCTGTGGTAAAAACAGTCCGATTGCGGTAAAATGTAGTGCTGTATTATTTACTGTTTCTATTTTTATTTTATTCGTCATCAGTAAAAATAAATTGATGGTATGATTATCTAATTTTTTTGTGAAGATGCACTGCAGTTCCAGAAGAAGTCTTCTTTTTAAAGTATCCACAATGCCCTGAGTATATAACTGTCAGTAACAGCTTTTTCTTAACCCGTGTGTATTCAGGTGCACTGTAGTAAGCCCAGCTAAATTAAAATTCTTACAAGTGTAAATACAAAGACATATCAGTACAACACCAATACACAAGCGATAAATTTACAAAACGATTAAACAAGAAGATGCAAAGAAGTCGTTAGATAGTTCAATAAAATAGCGTTTTGATTTTTTTTTATTAAAGTCAAGGAAACAATGTGCCTGAAACTACGTGCCTAGGTAAGGTTTAAAAAGAAAACTATATTTTGAGGTTATTCTGTATTCTTTTTAAAAGTTTCCAGTTGATAATTTATTTTGTCATATTCGGTGATAAATAGGCGGATTCAAGTGGGTTGAAGATATGTTTAGAACCACTTTTCCTGCTCACTGAAGAAAACTGCCTCCATCGTCTTATAGCAGAGCATTTTACTGGATCGCTAACATCCTTTCCTTTAACTGAACTGTTTAAAGCCGCTTAGTTGAGCAGTTTGAAACTAACTGGAGGCCACGACTTATTAGAATTTACAATGACTTCAATCTCTTTTTGGAGAGCTGGTCCAGTATGTGAAAAGAAATGCGTGGGTAAACTTAGCTCGTCTTCCGAGTAGAAACAAGCTGAGAACACAAGTATTGGGCTGATAATTTTTAGACTTATCCGACCGATGAGATAAATTGTATTGTTTATGTGACATTCATATTTTTACGTAGCTTCCACTGCAGGACGCGTCTAGAAGTAGTAAATGAGTCAAAGTGTGACGCTGAAATGATGGTCAAAGAGGAAACTTGTTGAGTGGCGCAGATAAAATCAGACGAATCCGGCATGACATTTTTGACCGACAATACACGCTTTTTTTTAAAAAAAGAACCTTTTTATAAGAACGTGAGGCTGAAAAATGCCCAAAATTTAAGAACGTGATAAGAACATACTTGAGGCTGAGGAAAGGCGAAGAACTTTTATTTATGATACTGCACAAGATCATGGAAATACTTTGCCTCTCGGCTAATGTTCGTCATTGCAACATCGCCTGTGGTGTCGTACATGTACAACTTTTCAGCCTCGGCCTATAATTAGACGTTCTTATGAAAAAGGAGTGTAAACTCAGATGACTTTTGCATGACATTTTTTGCAAACAATACCGAGGTCTCCAGCTACGCAGCAAAAACTAGCATACTTGGAAACTTTCAATTCGAAGCCATTGCGGTTAAATTAATTCCTTATATAATACGTTTGAAGTATGTTTTAATAACGACAAGTGTTCTGTTTTTTGTTTGAATGGTCAACACAATTTCTGTTCCCTTTGTTTCTTTTTATTATGACTAAAATCTATCGGAAATTAACGAACTGTTTTTATTGTTTTTCAGACACAGAAACTTTTGCCTTCTGGTAATTCAACGAGAGTGAAATTAAAACGACGGATGACGGCGGGATAAAAACTGCGATAAAAAGTCCCGACTTCGCTGAATTTATTTTTTGTTAAACTGGTTTTTTCCTCAGGCAACATGGATTTGCCTTAAGTTTAGTTTTCCGGTCGCCCAGTTACCGGCAATGACTACCGCATAGTCGCTGGACTTGGTATATTAGGATCAGTTGCGTTCAAGAAAAATAGAATTAAGATTTCGGTATTACAGGCGGCAGCATTGAGTATTTTGTAAGATCAAATTGATATCTCACTATACACCAAACCTCTCGGGCGAAAAACATACCATGTCAACCTTTAATTTGTTGATCAAAACCCATTTACAACTTACTCGCCAACGCAGAAAAAACAGTTTTTTTCAAAATTAGTCTTCCAGTGATATCTCATTGGTCGCGTTCAGGTCAGCCAAGATCTGCACGACAATAAAATATGTATTGATCTAGTTTTTTCTTAAAAATCGCGCAAAGCTACAATTCTATAAAATTAGTTCTGGTACTAATGCATATAAATGAAGTTGTAAAAAGAAAGAACCTCAATGCGATTTAATGGAAAAAAGGGAATATGAACAATCAGTGGTCATACGTGACATTTTTTCCTTGAGGTGAGCAATTAAGTGCCCAGCAAGAGGCATGTTTGATTCGTAACTGAACAGCCAGGAAACCCCGTATGCCCTAAGAAAGAATGTAATGTTGGTACAAAACCAGCGAAAAATATTATATTTCTTTTAGGCGAGAAGCTTTTAAAAAATACGATGACTGTTGGAGTTTTTCAGTTTAAACGTTAAGAAAAAGAACCTCCGTTAATTGGTAATTTATCAGTTTCATTTTATGTACTGATAATTAATATTTTAAGGTTTTATTCAAACGTGAAGGCTGAATAAATGGCAATTCTATTTGTCGACCTCGCGGCGCCACTTGGTCAGCCATTCAATTTAGAATTTAATCAAAACGAACTTTGTCTACTTATCGGCTGGGGTGTAATTGAGATCAAGAACTATTTCTCCTTTTTTCTTCAACATCACATGCAGCAAATATGAGTTTTAATTTTCATATTTCTTCTTTAAACATTTATCATTTACTGAACTAACTGGTTGATTGGTTAGCGTGTTCGCGCGTTAATCTAAATGGCGTGAGTTCGAATCCCGGCCTGACCACTGTGTTGTGTCCTTAAACAAGGCACTTTACTCGACTTGTTCTGGTCGACCGTCAGTTGTATAAATGAGTACGATCTTCCCCTGGGAGTAACCTGAAATGGATTAGTGTGCTGTCCACTCAGGAGGAGTCACAAACTTTGCTTTGCTTAACACTACGGCAACTGGAGACAAGCGACGGCCTTATGAACCACTTATGAACTTGGGATCGGAAAGGATTAACCTTGCTTCCCTAAAAGCCTTTTGCAATAAACATTAACACTGGAACAAACATTTCAGCTCTACGAGATGCTTAGAAAAGCGAATAAATGTGATGTAGCACGATATTTTCAAATTATTCAGGAGTTTGGACTTTAGGACTCTCTGCAGAAAGACAAGAACTAACACCAAACGCTTTTGTCCTTCAAGATTTGCGAACCAAATGACTCGTCGAGTCATGTTCAAGAGTTGGGACATCCTATGAAGCAAGTAACACTCTAAACACAGTTGTTTTGCGCTGAATACACAGTTGCAAAATGAACGGACCTGCGTCCGCGAATTCCAAAATCGAGGATACTCTTCAACAGTTAGATATAAGGTGAATGAATATGTTTGAACTTGGCCGGGCCGTGCCTTTCATGCATCCACCAAGTGAGGATTATGATTTTGAACAACTGTGGAACGCAGGATTCTAACACATTCGCTCTTCAAAAGATGCGAAAAAAAAACCACATATGTGTACGCGATTTCAGTGACTAATTAAGAAAATCCGTGTTTTACAAATTCCAACAATTCTGAACACCTCTGCTGGCAAATAATATAAAATTAATAGATGTGTTATGTCTCTTTTTGAGCCGGCTCAAGAGTTTAATCACTGAAACTGAAAACAAGTATATTTTTACTTTCGAAAAGACGTAAAAGTCATTGAAATGCTGCTCCTGTCACGGCAATTGGATCAAAAGCTTTTAAGAAAAACTGAAACACTAAGCGCTTCTATTCTTCAGATAAGAACCCCTTAAGGCTGTTCCAATAAAAGTTTTCATTATCGATTGAAAAGTCAAGGAGTTCGTGCTTTTTTTTGACAACGAATGTTTCACATCTTACAAATTGGATTGCAATTGTGTTAAACCACAGTTAAATGGGTGGGGTTGTTTTCAGAACGCGGGGAAACAAAAGTATTAAAATAAATTGATAAACTTGGCCTTGAATGTTGGCAGAATTCCCAAATTCCAAGTTTTGGCTCTAATTTGGTTCCAGGCTTATCTGTTCTACTTGTTTTAAAGATGTCATCCAACTTAAATTGAACTGAGCTTTCACCTTTGATTTTGTGATTTATTATCATATGTTCTTTCTTTAATTTGAGACGAATCTACGACTTTGCAGTTTTTCGTTGTAATAGCCGTTAACAATAAATATGATAGAAATCTTTTGTTTGCTTTTTAAAACGCCCTTTCATTGGAAACCCATAACTTTGGCTGTCAATGTGTTGTATTTAAATTTTAAAATATTCGAGTTTTCGTTCCAATCACTGTAAACGTGCGCTACATGCATTTCTAATAGTCTCGCCGGTTTGTATTCCTTTTCATCAGTGAACGCTTGCGGCGGAAATACAACTTTTCTCGGTACTTCTTTTTTCCAGGGCAGAATATTTTGTTTATAAAAGTTGTCAAGGAACCGCTTTGTTCATGATGTATTTAACCGTGGCCAGATAGCGGGCCTTGAGAACTATGGATCTTCACAGTTTTTTGAATTGAGGTTTTGAATTTTCAAATCTGAAAAGATATGGCGCAGTAACTGGCAGAAAACAGCCCCGCCAGCCAGATATATGTGAAATCACGGCCAGTCTTGCACGATTTGAATATTTGCAAATGCATGCGAGCTGATGGCAATCAAAGCAATTTCAGTTTATGTTAACTCAAATGGGCTTGATTATCGTGGGTCATATCTTGTGGAGACCTTGGTGTAGACGAGGTCCTTTTTCCTATAAAGATAAGCAATAATTCTCTCGCCACTTATCTTAAAGTATACTTGAGACAGATTTAGCGAAACTAAACGTCGTTGGTAGATTGATTCAATTTGCTTTCAAAAACTGGTATCCTAAACACCATTCTTTTTAAAGCGATTTGTTATCCTAGAAACGCAAAGGCGGTAATGTATACACTAGCCACTTCTTGGTAGATATATGATTTGCAATACACTAAAAAGCGGTTTAGTTAGTAAAAAATGGCACTTGAAATTGGCTGTAATTTTCTGCACTCTCTCAGAAATCTGGATTTTTTAAAAAATATGTATAAATTTGGTTACTACGATTCAGACTACACGCACAAGCAGCCATAGAATTCAGTGGGAGTTGAAACAAAAAAGCGGTTGTATATTGAGGTTTTTTTTTTTTTAATTCTGCCCCTTCTCCAAGCTCTCCTATAAGGCTATATCGAGATATTTTTTGCTCAGAGAGAGCATTAAGTCGGTCAATCGATCAAAAAGTTTCGTCAATTGCTGACACTGTTCTTGTATTTGAAGAAGAAATGTTCGAACTGCTCATCAACACTTTTAATACTGCACAGCGCATTCAAATATTGATTGCTTTGTGGTCCTGCGGTCTGGTTGAATTATGCAAGCGCTTAGGGCCGATTATAACTAAGTATATTAGTATATTTGTTATTTCACATTTCGCTTCAGAAAAAGAAATCGTTGTCTTTTGCCGCGGTCAGCCTGACAACTACTTGACGCCGCCATTTTTCGACAGTTTACACAGAGGATTTTCATTTTTAACTTATCAGTAGAACGTCCTGAAATATACCAATTTCTGGGACATCTGCATACATTAAAAAGATCTGAACGTAAAGTTTGCCAAATGCAGAGATATTGGATGGTTTTCATGACACGGAACTTTCGCAATATATAAAAGTGGTTTTTTTTAATACTTTTTACGACGTTTAGGAAAACACTTGAGATGTTAAAAGACGTGGCTTTATAAAGCAATTTTGAAAAATATTGTTTTATTTTTGTTATCGGAAGACGTAAAGTTTGACGAAGCTTGTATATATATTCTCAAACTTGCGTTTACTTTTCCCAAAATACACAATACTGGAGCGGAAGTTATATAAATTACAGCTTTTTATGTTGTTTCATTCGGATTGTCATATTAGCTTTTATAGTTTTCGAAATAAGGCTTTAAAACTACAGAGGATAAAAACGAAATCTCGGATTTTAACTTCCAATATGAGATTTCAGTGAAATCTCTCACTTTCTATGTGCTTATCTCTTATTTTTGCTGACGGTCGAATCTTATTGCTTTGTTTTGTTTTCAATATGACAAACTTTACACAACCCCGAGTTGTTTAATACAAACGCCACATTGTGGTTATATTTCAACTGCTTCCGATGCAACCTTTTAGTACGAAAATTAAAAGGCAATCGACATTTTGTTGATTATCGCGATATCATCGAGGAGGAAAATCCTTAAATTATCGTGTTTGTTGTATCTTTAAATCTGCCGCGGAAGCCCTATCTCAGCCCGAAAACAAACTGGTGGCCGTTAAGAGCTGTGTTTCTTCATTTTTGAGCGCATATTGCGTCTGGTAAACCTCGGTTTTTGTTTCCGGCCTAAAAGTGCAAGAGTAGGAGTAAAAAAACGAGAGCGCTATGCATCACTGAACACCAGACTTGGCTTTAAATTTAGGGGATTACACTTACTGGAAAATGCGTCACCTGGTTTAAGTGGAAAACTACCTGTTTTTCTTTCTAAAAACTAATAAATGGGGAGGACCGGGGTTTGGCCGAGGAAACCGTAGTAATTCTCGGCTATTATCATGACCACCTTTGCCTTCCGCCTGTGAAGCGCCAGCTATTAACTCGATGAAGATTTTAATTCAATTTGATAGATCATTAAAACTCAGTTCTTTGGGCTCTTCCACGGAGCGACCCTAAATGTGCTTGACTTTTAAACTCCGTGTTTTGAGTGCATCATGTAATGCAAAGAAAGAATCGTTGGAGCACGTAACAGCTGGTTTGAAAAGTTACACACTTTTAGCGCTTGTGAACAGACAATAACTCTATTTTTTCCCCTTGTAGTAGACCTGAAACTTACCCCGATAATGTAGAGAAGTTTTTTCCAAGACGTGTTTTTAGTGCATCGTAGTTGTCTTCCAAACTCTGTGCACGTCTGCGTCTCTCACTTTTAAGTCCACTGACAACGTTTTTGAACTTTTTAAAGTTTTCCGAGAACTCCTCAATGCTTATTCGACCGTCGTGATCTGCATCAAGCCTATCAAACACTTCAGCGAGGTCTTCTGCGTCCAAATCACAAACCGCCGCGAGCTCGTTTCTGTCGATGTACCCGCTCCCATCCAAATCTACAGCTCCGAACAGATCCCCTGCTTTCACATCCTCAAATCCAGACATCCCAGCCAAACTATCCCTTCTCCAATCTCCGCATGAGTTAAACAGTTGTAAATTCAAAGGATTGTATTCTTTCTCCGTAAGAACCGCAGTAAAATCTGATAATTATTCCAGTAAGTCGTCACTTCGACACACACAGCTGTTTCGCTGTTTCTAGTGACGACCACTTTGCCACCAGTACATGTTCCTAAGGGTTGAGAGTTAGGTGTCACGAGCGAACCAATCACAGCTCTGGATTTGTCAATATTCTAAACATCAACCGGCCAGGAAGGCGCGCGATTGGCCTGTTTATAAATAGCCCTGTTACCCTTTTGTTCTAAACAGTAAACGCTAATAAATGAAACCTAATGACGTCTTTATCTGCCAAAGTTGGGGAAAACTGATATTTTCGTCCGCCGCACTCAGAGAATTAGTCATAATTGCTTAGAATTTGCAATTGAAATTAAGGGTTTTATAAAAACACGGCTTGGCTATTGATTGTCGTGTATAAGCCATTAGTGGCGAGTGGAAATTAAAGTTACACCCCTAGTCGAGATATGATGCTAATTTTCGCTCTGTGTAGTTTAGTCTATAGTAAATAGTAGCGTTTATTGATGGAGGCCTGCGAAGAATTGTAAAACATCGCCTTTCTTGTTGATACAACCAAAAGGCAAAAAATACTCCACGTTAATTTTAATTTATGTACAAGCAAGCGATTCTACGAATTGCACTCATTTGTAGAATTAAGTGGCCTCGTATTCTTTCCTCGAAATGGGTTTCCTACTTTGCCAATCAGCTTAACATTATTTCGGTTAACTTCTACATAAAAAGAGCAGTCGGTGAATCCCGTAGCAGATCGGGTTCTTTTGCGAACAGATTAAAGTAAATTGTGGGATACGTTTTTTTCTTCCATTGTTTGAATTTGTTGTTTAAATATATTTTCCTATGTTTACCCCAAGTTTTTTTTGTATAGCTACTTTAATAGTGGTAATTTACTGTTAGGACCGTTAAGATTGTTGTTTGACATCCATAGTCAGTTTTTAAGCTTTTTAAACCTAAAATTATAGCTATTGACAATCTTTTGAATTTTCGCTGAATTATGGCACGTTCTGAACGTACGAAATCGACGAGTGCCAAAGTCAAGTTTCCGAAGCCACAATACTGACCACTCATATGCGAACCAAATTAGCATTAAAGTTAAAACGACGTTTTATATTTATAATACTACTCCAGACACTAGCCTCTCCAAAGTTTCGTTTACCATTTATTTATTCTTAATTCTTTTTCCTTCGACATCAGTAGCCCAAAACGTGTATTTAAAAATCTGGTTTTGATCTTCTTTCACTTTCTAAGAGATTGGAAAAACTTGGCACTTGATGGAAATGCTCTCAAAATTACCGCGGG
>JAOEJI010130014.1:0-12135 GCA_025448255.1 Umimayanthus chanpuru | reverse complement strand
TAGACAGCGTGCCAACGCTACGCTCATCACCGAACTTAAATCAATTGGGTACAGTGTCTAAATCGCAACCGTGCTTTTACCGTGCCAGACACCGAGCCAAATGGAATTGAGTTCGGTGCGGTGAAAGCACGATGTCTAAACTAGGCCTTACACTTCATTGGAAGCAAATGATTTTATCATGGATTATAGAGCCTTCGTGTGTTTTCCACTTGTTTATTTACCTCAGCATACACTGGTCATGTTTCCGAAGAAAAAACTGTACGGAGGGTCACTTTTAAAAACGGAACCTATGCTCAACTCCCTAATTTATTGTTCTTTTTGTTTGTTACAACTTACTGCTTGTCGGTATAATTTATTCAAACTGATGAAGACCACTGAAGTAATCCAACCATGTTTTTAGCAAAAACGCTTTGACCAGAGTCAAATCTTTTTCGGACGTTTTACAATAACAAAACACTTCTACTCTACGAGTAAAATGAATGGTCTTTTTACGGGCTTTCGTTAACAAGTTCAAAAGTGAAAACGAGTAATACCGAAACTTTCTACTCTTCTAGTTCTAGACGAGAAAAGTGAAATGTCATTTTATGGGTTCACATAAAACGAAACCAAAACGGTCTTCTTCACGTCTTATTAATTCTAATTTAGTCTGAAATGAGTTCACTGCTAGAGTTCTTGCAAGACCAGCAAACACATACAGTTGCCTGTCCGATATGGAAGACTCTCCGTCATATTTGCCGTTTGATCCACATTCAATAAAATTGCGTCAGTTCGATGTTAGCTTCTCTGTGTACTAATGGACCTAAAAGTCGAGCCAAGCGGCTCACAACTCTTTTGTTTATCCCCGACTTCAATTGACAAGCTGCCTGTCGCTCAGTTTAAGCTCTATGGCTGTGCTTGCAGCTTGGAGGATGCAAGTTGTCTTTGTTTCTGTCTTAGTTCTTAATTATCTTGCTGGATGATAACCTTTGCTGCGGCACGGTCTTAGTATGTCAGTGAGCGTAGCGATGTCGAGTAAATTATGTTTGAAATTATGTCCAAACCGCCCAGCGCTTTACATCTGACATGCTGGTGTCACAAGCAAAGTTCATTTTCAAAATGTTAAATTCTGTTAATTAGAATCATGTTTCTGCTCATACTTCTTTTTCTACGTAGCGGCTCCAACTTTCTGCTCCGGTTCTGTGCTGATAATGAAGTTTGCTGTTTCCATTTCTGAATACCAAAAAAGATATCCCAGGCAAGGAACAAGTATACCAACACAACGAGAAACACTGCGATATCCATAGTTTCGTTTTCACCTCAACATAACATATAATATGTATATTTAAATTTGATTTGAAAGGTGGCTAAATTAGAGATATATACCTTAGTGCTAGCGACAAGCTGTCTTTCACTATTGTCTTAAAACAATTAAAGGGTTGTGTTTGGCCCATTTGGAAGAGCTCGCCCATCAACTGAGAATGACTTTTCTTGAAATTAAAATTGCTTGGGTGCTTAAAAATTACAATGAATATTAAAGAATGCGAAAGTCGATTTAGGTTCCAGATGGATTATTGAACTTGAAATATGAGTGACAAAACATTTTCGCGGTTTATTATTGTTTCGTTCAGGTAAGTAATCAACACACAAAGCTCAATTTGGTTCTGGGAAATATTTGTTGATAAAACTTTAACCCGGTAAATGAGCAGAATATCTAGAAAACAAACAAACCGCTCTTGCTTTCATTAATGCGATCAACGGCACAACGAAAAATAACTGATTATAATATTTGCCATCTGCCCCACATTCAAACCATCTCAGTTAGACACTGAGTGCTCTCGGTTAAGATTAAACCAAACATTAATTTTAGAAAAATTCGTTCAAATTAAACTTTGAAGCTATGAAATCTGTTTCTTATAATCTAAATGTACTGATTCACAGTCGGGGTTTTGAAAATAAATTTTAAAATGAAACCTTGGGGTATGTATGTGCATAAAGTGGTTGTCTTTTGCATGCAGGAAATCTATAATTGCTAGACTCATAATCCACCCACGCGACTGAAGAAAACTGTCTTTTACTATGAAACTAGAAGTTGATTGAAACTGATCTTCTTAGTGGAACGCGCATGCGCAAACTGTACACAGCCACCACCTGTGCGTAACGAAATTATTCTCGTACCCAGACCCCGTGCGTTCTTTAACGCGTGGGCTAGAACCGGTGTATATTGTTTTTAAAATAACTAATAATAATAATACTATATGATTGAGGTAATTGTGGTTTTCAGGAGATAACTAATGCTATAAAGAAAATCTAAAATTTAAAACCGCCTAATTACCAAAAATATGTGTCTATTAAAAATTACAAAGAAAGCTAATGGTTCAGGGGAGTAATGCTGAGAAGTACTCGAAATATATTCTATTAAACTACTCGGAAACCTAAGAGAGCCACTAATCACAACCAATGTATGGTAAGTGGTAAGACAAAAGACATTAATTTTGCTTGTGAAGGCCAATTCTTAAAGCAGCCAGAGTTTTTGTTTCTCGTAGTGACAAGTCCAAAGTGTTCCATACGTCACCTGCAGCATTTATGCTGGTCCAATGTCCCCATCTTCTGGCTTTTCGCATTTGATTTAGGAATGTACTGTTTAGATCGCGTGTTATATTCACGAAAATCCTTGTTTTGCCTTGGTAATTGGTGAACACGAAATACGAGTGATAACCAGATTAAGGGTGCAATGTAGTAAAACAGCGTTGCTAGGGAGACTGATTGATAAGGAAATGTATGGTGCATGTACTGTAGTCTTGCGCGAGAGCTCGGCTCGTCCAGAACCTTCGGCGTACAGCTGAAGATAAGTTTGCAAAAAATAATATTAGCGACCTTTAGATTTGACAACGAGTACGAATTTAACTACGAGTACGACTTTCTAGTAGGACCAAATTCTTGACTAGAGTTCACAAACTCGAGGGGTCAAATCTCGTAGCCGTCGTCCTCCTATTAAATCAAACGAGAATTGCGGAAGATCACGTAGTCAACACCTAAGAAGTCGTATTCGTAGTCAAATCTAAAGATCGCTATTATTCCGAGTACCACTCACCCCGCCTCGAAATCAAATGGTCGTCTCCTTTAGTAACTATTTGCGTTTTGTGAAACATTTGCTATACTAACATATTTCGTAAACAGATCGTTGCTAATTGTGAATTTCTAAAAAATATATTTCCAATTTTAAAATCACTCTTGTATTCTTGTATGATTACTGTATTTGTTTTACTTAGGAACACTTCCCTATAATTTGAGTATAGAGGACGTGAGGAGAAGAGTAAATCGCAATCTTCATATAATCTACTTTCGGGCGGAATTTTTGACTGGTTTTGATTTCGCATTAAGAGTATGATTGTTGATTTGAAGTCCGAATTTAACTTCTTTTACAGACACCATCAAATATTGGATTTTTTCTAGATGTTCGTCTAGAGCAAAGTCCTGGTTAAACAATTAGTAAATGCAGTTGCGGTTAGTAGTGACTACTGAGTTATGTTTGAAATCGTCGAGGTTTTTTTTGCCGGCAAACAGCTGCATTTTGAATTATGGATCAGTTTGGTTTTATAATTAGCAGTCAGTTGCAAAGATCTTTTAGTAATGTTTTGATTTCTTTCAATTAACAAGGTTGAAGGTTGCCGCTTTGTTTGGAAGATTTAAAAAATTCTTTTAATCGGAAGCATAAAACATATTTTACGATTTCCATTGTCTTCCAGTGGTATATGTATCAGTGATTGATTATTTTGTTTTAACAACTTTCTTTGGGACTTATTGTCCAAAGGGGTTGGACATGAACGGGACTGAGTCTCATGCTGGTGTCTACCGCTTCAGTTACTCAGACCACAACACCGGGATTACCCTACTCTCTTCAAGAAGAGGGTGAGTTCTTTTCAATCTTTTCCGAGACATTCTGATTGGCAGTCAGATCTAACCAAATGCGCTAACCTCGCACACGCGATTGTGCAATATATATTGGCTCTTAATCGTAAAAACATTGTTTCTAGGCCGTAAATAACAAAATATTTACATTTGTACGGTTTTTCAGTTGACCCTTGTCTTTGTTACAACCGTGTTTCCCGGCATCGTTAAGCTTCGTTAAATCAACGCAGTATTTTTTTTTAACGTAATTTACAGGTTAATTTCTTGCGTCGCTCATCCAAACGCAGGACACACACACCTACAGTGAAGACCGACCATGCTACGGTGAAGACCTACATGAGTGAAGCGCACTATGCTATATACATGCGTGCATTAATGTCAATGGTTTGAATGCAGCAAGACGTTAGCCGATAACGATAGAGAAACTTCTCAAATCTGTAGACTAGAAATAGCAAAGTCTTCCCACTTTAGTACCTTCTCGAAAACTCGAGCAGTACAAGTTCTCCATGTCATTGGCCCACACATTTTGTTACGTTTGTAGTTGGTTGATCGTCCGAGTTTGTGTAGTCCTTAGAAGGACTGTTGTTGGTTGTGACTGACGTTTCGACAACCAGCTGTAAGGAAGTCATCTTTAGAGTCATTGTTAGGTCGGTCACACAGTTCGTATTTATAGTGTCAGCGCATGGCGGTGACTGATTTTAGTTTCATCAAAGTCTGGTGAACCCTGCGAGCAGAGATCTCTCATATTGCCATGTCTCGTTCTTCGTGGCGATATGAGAGATCTCTGCTCGCAGGGTAACTGAGTCTGGTGAAATTACAGACTTTGACTAAACTAACTACAAACACTGACTCACCTGGGTTCAGCCGGACCTTTCACTGTATTGCGCATTATTTTGTAAGAACAACTTTGTAAGAACTGACTGAGGCTCAGATCGTCCAGAATTAAAGAACAATTTAAGAACAACCTGGAGGTTAGAAGACTTGGAGCCATAACGGCGTTGCGAGGGGAAATAATCCAGTCAAGTCAGCAAAAACATCACAGGCCTTTATATTTCCCGCTCTTAATTAGCTGTCGTTTGAAAACTCGCTGCCAGGGGCTTAAACCGTAAGAACGAGATTGTGTTCATATCATCTTTTCTAAACCGCACATCTTATTAACTATGGAAACAAAAACACTGATTTAAAGAACTCCTTGAGGTTGAAATACCACTAAAAATTCCAGAACAATGATCACTTCAAATATTTGGTTCTTATTTTAAGAAAAAGAAAGCGTGTCGCCGGAAACGCTTGCAGAGCTTGCGTGCCCAAGGCTTGTCTTGTTTACATTATATCCTTAGTTTATAAAAGCACTTTTGATTTTCACTGCCAAAGCTCTGTTAGTATTGCAAAGCAGGATTTCAATGGCGGGTATTTTTGGAGCTGTTTCTTGCTGGGCGGTTTGTCGACGAAGCAACACATGAACAACACATTACTGGCTAGTCGCATATATAAAAACCCGGTTTCCGTCGGATCTTTTACTTCTATCAAAGAAAAGCCAGATGATGCAACCAGTTAAAAGATGTTAATTGTAAAATAATAATAAGAGCTTACATGTGTTTGAGACTCGAACACACAGCCGTATATATCTAGTTTCAGGAACTGTCATACCAGTTAGATCAGGAGGTTTTAACGCTGTTAAACCGCTCAATCTCTGGAACGTCTATAGACACGTTGTGAGAGCTTTCTATCGTAAAAGTACATCAGCAAGGAATTTACGATTTGAAGCGAGACTTTAAAGTTAGACTTTCGCATTGGTAAGTTATTTGTTCAGAGTGAGTGCAAAAATTTGTGTATACCGATTTATAAACAGATGTTCGAGTCGAACAAAGGCCAACAATATGTCATGCTGCAGGCGATCTTATCCGCATGTTTTTCTGGTTTTTTTTAAAGAAAAAAGCAAAGAAATGCTTTTGTTGTTTACTGCGACGAAGTTGCTTGGAATGAAATTTTTCTCTAAAATAAGTCGAGGTTCAGTTTTCAGCACAAGAATCTTTGCAATTGAGAAGGCGTCGAGCGAGCAGCACTCCATCATAGATGAGCGCAGGCTGATATTAAATTGGTGCCTAGTTTCAACATTAACTAAGGCATTTTCCCTCTAACGATCCAGCAGGCAGACACCCCACTAAATGCGGCATATGGTAAAACAGCTGAGGTTAGATTGTGCGTGTGCTAAGCCCGATTTATAAGCATCAGTCGTGTGTACGTGAATACCGGCAAAACTGGCTTATGTAATTCATCCAAACAAACTCTGGAAAGCAAGTCCGCTGTGAAAGCTTTTTTCTTTCACGTTTCTATCCAATTTAATTTAGTTATTTATTTTCTTCATTCAGCACTGTCTTTGATAGTTATTTACAGAGAGTTTTCCCTTGTATGTCTAAGTAGGTATGACAGCGAACGGTAGCCAGAACAAATAGAGTTCGAGTGCTGTAGGGGCCAAAGGGGTCTAAATAAATCTGATAGGGAACGGTAGAGAGCAAATAGGGTAAGGGTGCTGAAGGGACCAAAGGGGTCTAAGTAGATATAATAGGGAACGGTAGCGAACAAATATCGTTCGGGTGCTGTAGGGAACAAAGTGGTCTAAGAAGACATCGGATAGGGAACTGTAGCGAACAAATAGAGTTTGAGTGCTGTAGGAGCCAAAGGGGTCTACGTAGCCATGATATGGAACGGTAGCGAACAAATAGAGTTCGGGTGCTGTAGGTGCCAATGGGGTCTAAGTGGGTATGATAGGGAAATATAGAGAACAGGTAGAGTTCCGGTGCTGTAGGGGCCAAAGGGGTCTACGTAGGCACGATAGGGAAAGATAGAGAACAAATAGAGTTCGGGTGCTGTAGGGGCCAAAAGGGTCTTGTAGGTGTGATAGGGAACGGTAGAGAACAGATAGAGTAAGGGTCCTGTAGGGGCCAAAGGTCTCTAAGTAGGCATCAAATAGAGTTCGGCTGCAGTGTAGTGGCCAAAGGAGCATAGCTTTCCAGTTGGCTCCGTTTATCCTGTAAATGCAACCGAAGATTTTGGAGTAGTCGAAGCCTGTCTAACCAAAAGCACATCAGGAACAAATGCAACATTCAACGTGATTTCTTTGAATTAGTTCTAAGTCAGTTGAGTCTAAAACAAAACTTTCAAAAGGAACAAGTTGTACAAACAACATTGCAGATTCCTGTGAGACTGTCTTTGGAGTGTTGCACTAGTTGTCTTAGACTTCTCGGGAGCCGCGCTATTTTCTTCAATTGGAAAACCAACGTTGACCCTTTCATCCCCAATAGTGCTAAATGATGTATTGCTAAATTTTTATTACCTCCGTACATTTTCTACAAACAATTATGGAGAATTTTGCATTTTTGTCTGGATGATCAATTTCTTTATTCTCACAACCAGTTTACTTATTTCGTATTGATTTTGTAAGGAGAAGATAGGTGTCGATGAACTTTCTGGGAGTAAAAGCAGTGCGTGTGAGAGAAGGTCATAAGAGAGAGATTAATGACAAAATCTTTGGTCGATTTTACAAAGTAATGTGTATCTGTTGATGCGTCAACAATAAAATGTTTCTAAAATACTTCCCTTTACATTTCAGTAAATATGGTTTTCTTGCAGTAAACGAAAAAGTAAATTGCTTTGAGCCATCCTTAGAAAAGGCCTCCTTACTCATTAGCTGTTCTTCATTCACTACACTAAACTGAACCATTTAATTGTGCAGTTTTAGTCAACGGAGGAGTAAGCAAAGCTTGGAACAGTAAATTGCTTTACGTCAAATGAAGAATTGATTTTAACTTCTTAGATTGATTTTATGGCCTGGTAAGTTAGTACTTCAGTATAAAAATAATTTTGGACATTTTCTTTTGGGTTTCTAACCAGCATAAATTACTCCATGTTATGCCGATTACAGCTGAATACCGATCTGTTGGAAAAAGCAATTTACTTGCTAATATCAATTTGCATTTGTTTTTCATCAGTGAAACGCTGTCTGACATTTGCTATCCTCGGCTTAATTTAATTACTCTCGTTTAATTAAAGCTGGTTACACCCTTTAATTTGATGCGAAAAAATACAAAAAAACCAAATAAAATTTTGCGGATTTCAACCAAGTACTGAGTGTATATAGTCAGCCTATGTTTGGTCTCAGTACTAACAAAAATATTCGATGATTCCCCATTGAGTTCCATCCCACATATCATGCGAAAAATGTCCTAAATTTCCTAATTCATAATGCATGAATTTGTCAAATTGTGTGCAAACAATTAATCATTTTATAACATCTTTCAAACAGAAACGGCTCCGACAAATTGTCGATCCCGGTGATAAACTTGTTCAGGATTCAAGGTCAAAAGAAGTTAGCGCGCTCGAACTGGACAACTCTTTCTGGTGAGTGAATATCTTACAGTAGGGAGTGACTGTTTTGAAACTACTGCCTTTTCAGTTGAACTGAAATGAATCGTAAGTTTAGAATTGTACTGTTTATAGCTTGCAACAAACGAGAGCCATAATTATCTGTTAGGTTGTAGCGGCAACTAAATATTTTTAACGCGCACTTGATCAATCGTGAATATTCAAAACATAATTTGAAGAAGACTGTGTAACAAAGATTTTCGTTTATCTCGATAAAATATCCCATGGCTTGACTGCGACGCCAACAGAGAATTCGAAAATACCGTGTGATTCAATATAATTGTTTTATGTGACATAACAGGTGAAATGAGAGATCAAGACTTCATTGTAAATGCGTACATACATACATACATACATACATACACACATTCAAACACTGATAATCTATACATACATACATACATACATGCATACACATACATAGATACGTAATACACACATACATACATAATACATACATACATATATACATACATATGTACACATACATACATATGTAATACACACATAAGTACGTACATACACACGTATGTACATAGATAGATGGATACGTAATAGTACATACATACGTACGTACATACATAATACATACATACATAATACATACATACATATATACATACATATGTACACATACATACATATGTAATACACACATAAGTACGTACATACACACGTATGTACATAGATAGATGGATACGTAATAGTACATACACACACACACACACTGATAAACACATTTCTTATTGAAGCATCACTGTAAAGATCATTTCAGCTACAGCATGTATATAATAACAACACATATTTTAACGAGCGATTAGTCTGGTTTTCTATTTGTAAAAAGCACAAGAGTACTATTCTCCAATGCAGCATCAAAATTTTAAAATACCAGTGTGACTTAGTTAGAAAACTTCGTTCATCACAGCCTTATACTAGTGACCGGAATCTATAAAAAGGAAAATAACATGGCAGTATCTGTTACAGTCTGTGCCAATCGGCCTTTACGTAGCATTCGTGACTCACTTTCAGTTTTCATTTAACGAGTCGAGCATCACAATTAAGTTGGTTATTCCATTATTTATTTTATGAATTTTGGCTGCGTAATCATTTTTAACAATTGAACTGTTAATCGCGACGTGCAAGTAGAAATAAAAATGTTTTATAATAAACAAAATCACACGAATTTTAGACTTAGAAATCATTAGTTCATTTTGTTAATCTTCTCGCGTTTGAAGTTACTTATTTTTAGGGATTTTTTTTTCAGTTGCTTCTTGTTTCCTTGCTCGGCGGTTCTAAATCCTGTAAGCTGATCGCCGCTTCAGTGATTGTAATTAATTATCTCTTCCAATTGAATTGTCTTTCATCCGACTGAATTAAGGATGCAGTCTGCTCAGTCTGTCCACTAAATCAGATCTTTGCTGATAATATCATTAATATAACTTTTAATTTCTGTTGTATCTCAATCTACATGAAATAAAGTTTATTAAAAGATAGAACGAAATATATTCGTTTCAAACCACGATCCGCTTCACTGTGTGCTGTCACACTAAAGGATTTCTTTTAATTTGACTAAAATTTGATTGAAGCTGGTTTTCTATGTTCATTTATCGAGTAATTTTGGAAAAGGCTGATGTCTTGCAAACCAGAAAGAATGGCATAATTGTCGCCATGGTAACAACATGTCGGTTAATATTACAACGAAATCCTATATATCTTTAGTTGTCTATAATGTTGTGAACAACAGTAGTCTCCAGGCTCTCGCAGACATCCTCTCGGCCCGTCACGCAATCACGCAATGCTCCTTCCCACCTTGCGTGACGAACCAAAAAACTAAATCGATCAATCATTTAATCAATCAACAATCAATCATGCAACCATTCGATCAATCAATCCATCCATCAATTAATCAATCAATTAGTCAATCAATCAATTATTCAATCGAAATTCTAATTCTAATTTTGATCGGCTAAATAACGTTATACACAAATAACAGTCAATCGATCAACCACCAAATCAATCAATCAATCAATCGATCAATCAATCAATCATACAACCATTCAATCAATCAATCGATCGATCGATCAATCAATCAAGTACAACTTTATTTAAGTACTTAACAGGTCGTCTAAGATCGTAATCAGAAAGTTTCTGAGTTGAAAATTACAAAAACATAAAATCTAAAAACACTTCGCGATTCTAGACCAAGAAACATAAACGTATCGTAGAAGTGTTTTAACACTTTTACTTTTACTTTTAAAAACAACTGTAAAAACCCAGCATACATAAAAATGAATTATCGGTTCTTCATCAGCACTGCAACACTATACAGTTCCAGACCTCGCTCCCACCCCTTTATAACCCTTACCCTCTCTCCAGTCTACAGACATTGACTTAATAACTTTACTTTAATAAGGCCACTTGAAATACCTGAATGACACATAAGTGACAAAAACGAATAGATTGACAAACAGTATCAAACATTTTGACTGCAAATTTGGCCATTCATTTAATTAAATGTTAGACATTTAAAGCACTTTTCTCTCTGAATGGCGCGGCGGCCATTCAAATCTTTCTTGTGGCAAGATGATGAACTGAGAAAAATTAACGTACCCAGTTTGGATTAATACGGCCATTTTTAATAGTCCGTTCATTTCATGGTCCTGTCATAAAAGACAGAGTGTCTTAACTAGAGATATGATGGGAATAGACACGTTTCTTTCAAGTTTTGTTATTCTATGTAGTCAAATAAGGGAGACAATTACACTACAACCATTTGTTTTCAGTGTTTACATCGGATAGTAAAACTGTATACGTATATTGTCTGAAAAGACAATACATAAATGTATTAAGCCAAACAACACGAAACTGTTTTATGGAGAGCATGAATGGCTTTATAGTGCCACAACGTGCCCGCCATTCTGTTTGCTTGCCATATCTGTAAGGTATTATTTATTAAAGTACCCGGATTACTAGCTGTCTTTTACCTGGTTCGGGATTTGATACCTTTAGATTTGATAATCCTTTAAGTTAGAGACTACACAAGATGCTACGAAGCGTTCAAGCAAAGGTGGTAGACGGTATTACATAAAATCCCCTAGTAATTAAAAAAAGGAAATTTATCAACAAAAAAGATTTTCGTGAGCATGTCTTTGAAAAATTTCAGTATAAGTTGCTGTCACACCGGCTTGAGGAAGGCTGTACTCGTTTTTTTATAAGAGCCTTTTTTCAAAAACATGAGGCTAAGAATGCCCAAAATATAAGAACATTCCAGGATCAACTGAGGCTGGCGAAAGGCATGAAATCCTATTTTGCATACTGCACAAGATCATGGAAAAAACTGTTACTGGCTAATGTTCGTCAGTGCAACATCGCCTTTAGTGTTGTACATGTACAAGTTTGTTTTAGATCTTTTTGATTTATTGTTATATTTCTCAGTTCTTGCCGGCCATGGTAGCGGTTATTTCAATAAAGCGTGCTTGTGCTTCCGGTTGGTTTGTACAAATGGAAAATAACAACTGCACACCCAATACTAACAATTATGTTTAAGAACACTTTAAGAACAATTGAGGATGAAATCCTTAAAATATTTAAAAACATTCAGCCTCAGCCCAAAAATTAGACATTCTTATGAAAAAGAAGAGTGTATTCGGCAATGTCATGGTGCGTGGGGAAGATACGTATTTATAAGCGTGTGTGTGTGTAATATGCCTTCGCTTAAAAAGGGTGTTTTGGTCGAGTTCGGCTATGCAAATAGACCCCTTCACGATGGTAGGGGCATGATGGGTAATCAGGGCAAGAATTACAGTGAATGAGTGAGCAAAATGA
>JAOEJI010128903.1:0-12135 GCA_025448255.1 Umimayanthus chanpuru | reverse complement strand
CATCATTACACTCCTCTTCACTTTCACTATCGTCTCCTATCTCTTCCAAGACAACATCTCCATCTATTTCATCATCACCATCGTCTTCTTCTTCCTCACTCTCTTGATCCTCTTCATCTCATCCCGATCATCATGTGACAAACGTTCGACTAATGATCTTGCAATGTTTGCACAAACTATATCCAACTTGTCTTGCTTCAGTAAACCTTTAGCACAGCTGATGTTAACAAAAATAACGCTTGTGCACCTTGCTTGGTTAAACTTAGAGCAAGGTTGATCAACTTTCCTCAAGTAAACAGCCCTTAAGGTTATTGTTCAGTTTGAAACCGAAGGAGATGGCCAAAATGAGATTGTTAGCCATATGGATAGATCAGAGGTAAACCTTAAAAATAGCAAAAAAAAATTGTGACATCTCATATACAGAACGAGATTTTGAAACAGAAAAGTGTCACCGGAAGTGGGCTTGAGGGGACGCCAAAACTTTTAAAATCTTTTTTCTCGAGACTATTTTTATGTCAAAACTATGAGACACTCGAGGTTCCAACTCGGGTATTTTTTCGTCCACTAATTTGAAATTTGGTAGTTTTACAGCTAAATAACTGAAGTCGAGAACCGTGTCAGCGTTTTTTGAAATTTTAAAAAGTTTTAAAGTTATCATGATAAAACTCCGTCGCTTTCGATTACGACTATTTCGGGCTTTTGGCTGTAAAATACAAACAAAGCAGTCTTTCAAAAAACGCTGACACAGTTTTAGACTGCAAATAGTGTCAAATATGAAATTGTAATAATTGGTGCCATCAAACGTAGCATATCCTACTTGGAACTCCGGAAAGTAAACACAAAGGTCAGAAAACAAGGCGCTCGTTCTCTATATTTATTTGAAATTACAAAATAAAAATTAAACAGTGATTTAGAGAAATTAATAAGTGTGTCAGTGATATATAGGTTTATATGGTTACGTCACGAAATAACAGAGATGTGTTCCATTAACCGAAAACACCGCTCAAACTGAACAGTAACCTTAAAAGAAATATTCGGAAGTCTTCGCAAAACATCCAAACGTTCGATCTTCCTGAACTATTTTTTTACGATTTTGTGAAATTTATAAAAACCTTTTGCAAGTCTTTTTAAATTTTTCGATCTTTTGTCCAAATAGAACGGTTCTTTCGAAAATATTAGTTTTGGCTTGCTCTTCGTATTTTAAAACATCTCATAACCTCTGAAGGATTCTCATACCCAGACCCACAAAGGCCCAATCGCGCGGCTTATCGATCGATCGCGCCTGGGGGAAAAACGCTCGCAAAACAAAAGGAAGAACACGAGGTAAATTAACAGTTTTATCGATTTGTTGAATGCACGCGAAGTGAGGTTATCCTCCCCGCCTCCTCTTTATATATGCCCTGCGGGTTTAATAGCGCTTTTACTGATAAACAGTTATAGAATTTTTTAATTGATTTAACCACAATTCTTTCCATTGCCCCTCACTGAGCGATTTTTTAGAAACGGTTAACTTTGGCTTTTCCTTCAAACGATAGATTGCCGATACCCCGCCGTCAGTAGGTAACTGATCTTTGATGTAAATGAAATTCGTTTCTATCTGTCTTTCTACTTACTGTACGCCTCCTAATATCTGGCTCGGGATCCATGCTGGTGTCTTCTCTGTGAAGTGTACGTCTTTCTGTACTTATCTTATGTGTTTGTCTGAGTTATATATGTCTGTCTGTCCGTGCTTGTGCTTGTGTTGTAACCGTACATGTCTGTCTGTGTCTGCGGGTCTTTGTCTGCGCTCCTTTGATCGTGTCAGTCTACATTTTGTGCCAGCCTGCGCTTTTCTGCATCTCTAACAGCATGTTCACCAATCAAATCTACAGGACAAAGTTAGTAATCCTAAATTTGAAAAATTACCATTTTCCCTTGAAAAATAAGGGAGACGTTTTGTTGACAAAGAAACATTCTGTCCTTGAAACCGTTATTGTCAGAAACAAAAAAAAGACACGAAGAAAGTGACAATGACATAGATATTGTTGGTAGTCTTGGTATCTAAAAATACATCTAAAGACCAGGGTTTAAAGGGGGATATAAGGGAGAAAGATCATGAAAATGGCACAAGAGCCGGTCTACAAATTCCTTGGATGACCTAAAATATATTTTTCAATTAAAGCTAAACAACCTACAAATATGTTGCTATAAAATTGCAATTTCGGTAAATTTAGGCAAACTGTGCCTGGTCTAGGATTAAACTAGTTAAATTGGCGGTAAAAATGGCGAATACAGTAAAAGCAAACAAAACTTCGGAATTTAAAGAATGCTTTTTATATCTCGCAGTGAACGGCGGGTGGGAAGACTGGGGACCTTGGTCCGCCGATTGCTCCACCAACTGTTTGCAAGAGAGAAAGACGAGAACGAGAACGTGCACTAACCCCGCTCCACAGGGAGGTGGATTTGACTGTAGAGGAGAGAACATCGACTCGCAGATTTGTGGGTGGAACTGATAAATTAATTTCTTTCTATGTTGAAATATTGTTGTAATATTTTTGACAAATTTTGTTGATAAGAGAACGTGAATTTGTTATGGGAGGGAGATTAACCTCTTGGCTATTTATCATTTCTTGCTCAATAAGCAAGAAACACCTCACGATTGAGGTTCATTCCGGTGCCCTGTCTGTAGTTCAGTTCGTGACTCCGGACGAAGATTAAATTTCATGGTCTTTCTGAAGTTTTATAGTGAATCGAATGACTGTGTTGTTTTCTTGGAGCTAGTGTTAAATGCAATTGAACCGCAAGTAATGGAGTAATAGAGTCATGCAAATTTTATTAGCGAATAATGATATTGGGACCGACTGTAAAACGCGAAAACTTTAGCTGTAGGTATATTTGGCTCATATCTTTGATCTACTTCATTTGTAGCGTTTAGCTAATGCAATTCAAGCTGAGCGGGTGCCGTTGACCTTCATGTTTTAAACAGGAGGCTTGAAAAAAGCCTAACTCGGCCCGGAACGTGCCGTAACTATTTTTAAACTGACTGAAACAGCGTACATTTCGATCTCCCTTGTTCATATATTCCCCCGTTACTATATAGTCACGTTCGTAGCTGGTCGGTACAGCGTGAAATCAAACTGGAGCTCCTGCTGTGCGGGCTAAACAAACCCAGTTGATCTATAACTTAGAAGTTGCTGAGTATTATATTAGCCATTAATACCTGTCAAAACAACTTAACAAGTCGGATAAATTTACAATTCACTTTTGCGTCAAACCGGGACGTTTGTTGACTAACTGACTGTGGACTACAGTTAAATGTTGAAACGATAATATATTTTTTGTAGTTTTACATTTCACTTTTTCTTGGCACACATGCTCAAAGCAAAAGGAACCGGAAAGGAAACAACTCTGTCGACAAAGATTGAAACGGATAAATTTATTCTCGTTCAATGCATATAGAGCTTCAAAAGCGTTTGCGATCCCTGCAGTTTTGTGTGTGCCTGCGAAGAATCAAGTTCGAAAGGTCCTTTGTCATTATATATGATCAAAGCAAAAGGCACCGGAAAGGAAACAACTCTGTCGATTTACTCAAAAACACCGTCGATTAAATTGCATATTGTTTCAGCTTTTACTACAAACTTTCCCACAGTTAGATCAAATCGTAGCACTTTTTTGTTAGTTTTAAATTTACAATTCACAAAGATTGAAACGGATAAATTTGTTCTCGTTCAGTGCACAGAGCTTCAAAAGTATTTGCGATTCCTGCAGTTTTGTGTGTGCCTGCGAAGAATCAACTTTTGACAAGTCCTTTGACATTTCCTGAACCGCTAACGGAATAACAATAACAATTCAATTATTGGGTTAATTTAACTTGAATATAAACATCTTTAGTAATTCAATTGCTTGATGCATGCGCATCACACCTCGACACGACCAAAAAAAAAAAAAGAAGAAAAAGAATAAAAAAATGAACCGGAGTCCAAACCTCAACTCGGCGCCTTCCGTCCCGAGTAAAAACAGAATGAGACCCAGTTTTGAAAAACTAATTATAACTACATGTACTACTAGCTTAATCTTGGCTTTTCCTTTATTTGAAACTGTTGTTATTTTTAAGGAACCCTCATAAAGTTAACCCAAATCATTCCAGTTATTTCGACCTATTATAGTTTGCACCAGAAAACCAGTGTTTAAATCAGCAAACGAGAAATAATATCCACCTTGTTCTTTGTAGGTCCAGAATTTGAGCTAATGCGAAACTTTCATTCAACATCCGACGTGGCGGTTACCTCGTTTGAAACAAAAAACGAGCTTTTCTTAGCTTTTGCCAGTCGCCGTGACAGCTTCCCTAGATACAGAACAAAGATGTCGGTTTACGTGCTACAGCAGAATAACTTTACTCTCAACCAGACACTTGACTCAGTTGGTGCTACTGACGTGAAATATTTTACAGTCAATGGCGACCATTTCGTGGTGGTTGCAAACGAACGCGATGGTTACAGCTACAAACAGGATTCTGTTGTGTTCAGATGGGAAGCTGGAAAGTTTAAGGTATTTCAACGCATCCCAACAAATGGCGTTCGTGATACACATTACTTCACCATCAAAACGAAAAAATTTCTGTCGGTTAGTAACTTTAACAGTCACCAAGTGTCCATCTACGAATGGCAAAATGGAAAATTCAGTAGCAAGATACAAGACATTCAAATAACAGCCCAACCAAATGCAACACTTTTACCATTCACAACGTCACCTACATTGTGTGTGGTAGAGGGTATAGTGCCGATGGAACCACAATTCTGAAATGGTCAGGAAAACAATTTGAACAATTCCAGGATCTTCGCTCATCGTATGTCCTCTATACCGGCCCAGACAGTTTCATCGCTAACGATATCGTTTATCTTGCTGTCGCTACAACGTTTACAGGAACCATCAATGGTAGGGATTTATTGATTTACCGCTGGAACGGCATGCAGTTCGTCCGCCAACAGACCATCAAGACTAAATGGGCAAGAGATTGGAGTTCCTTTACGACCGACGAGGGGGAGGTGTTTCTCGTTGTGGCCAATTATGAAGTGAAGTCTGCAGTTTACAAGATGGCTGACAACAAGTTCAACTTACCAACAACTGCCAACAACAGGGCATATACACTCTTTCACGCACAAAAGAAAGCTATATGTGGCGTTTGCGTGCTGTTATGGTGGACAAAGCAACAATCGCAATAGTCAAATCTACATATGGAACTGAGCTCCAGCTATCGACAGTGCTGTCTGTATATAGACATGCTAAGAGAACGTTGATGAAACTGACTGCAAAAGGACCTCAAGAGTGTATCTGAACAATGTAAATATTATACTAAAATGAACAGTATAGCATGAATTTAAAACTTTCACAGACAGGGTAAAGAACTCACTTTTTGATGTAATAATCAACTATTCTCTAAACTGAGGGAAAATTACTTGAGCAGAGTTCAAAAAACCTTTTACCATCTCATGTTTGTGAACTTTACCTTAAAACGGTGATAATCTCTTTCCTCGACTATTGGGGTGCTGTGATAAATACAACTCGACTGTAATCAAGGAACTTTAAGTATTGCACAGCAGGGCAATAAAAGTCATTATTGACAGATCCCTCTACTATCCATGATCCAACCATGCGTTATCAACGAACTCGCTAAACCAGTTAAGTTAGGCAAAGGAAGAGTTACAAAAACGTAGACAATCGAGGATAATATTCATTTTCAAATGTTTGAATGATCTTCTCAATGGTAGTTATAAGTTTAAGTTTCAATCTGTTAGTTAACGCTATCATATACGAGGTAGCAAAACATTATCGCAATGCTAAGCTCACACATTCGATGGGGAAGGCGCAGTTTCAACTGATTGCAGCCTCCTGGCCAAAAGGAATATAGGACTTAATGAACTTTACCACTTTTAAACACTGCCTCTTGTTAGTAATTTAACAAGGTAATACTCCTTTGAAACAATCAGAATGAAACTTGCGGTACCTGAAGTCCACTTTGGAGCACATCTTTTTAGTGTGGATTGGAAGACGTAAAGCCTTGTAATTTGTTCGCACTTGATTGTGCAAATTAGAAGTTTGAAATAGAAAATGAGAATATTTTGACATGATTTTTTCTACCCTTTGTTGCCATTTTATTCTAAAACATTTTCCTTTTTAAGCCTGTAATGTTGTGCTTTGTAGTAGTGTCAAGAAACTTTACTTCAAAATAGTATCAAAGATGGTGGCTATGCCTGTTGCCATAGCAACAGTTCTTAATTGAATTTTGATTGTTTCCAGTTGGCCAGTTATTTGGTAAATCATGGGGAATGAGGCGAGGGATAGCAGGGAGGAGGGATTCCATTAACTCTCATAACTTAGGCTGTTTTGTTATGAAAAACGGCTTGGCCGTCAGCAGCATAGCAGCGGCCGTAATAGCCTGTTTTGGGGGGAAAATCTCATTAACGTTTGGGGCGTAAAATTAACTTAATGATGTCGTCATAGTTCATAAATAAAATGGGGCGGATGCATAAATTATTTTATGATGACATCATAGCTTATGTATAAAAAGGGCGCATACCCATGTTATATCTTTTGTCTTCCAAACTCATGACTATAATGGAGAGGATTTCTTTATTGCTTTTGCTTTTCAAAGTCCTGAATAAAATGGGGCACGTGCGTTTATTATTTCTTTCGTTTTCCAAACTCATAATTATAAATAAAATGGGAAGTCATAAATAAATAGAATGGGAGGTCATTATGCTAATGAGTTAACGGTTTTGGCGCCGAATGTAGCGAGGTAATACTTGACTTGATTCATTTTACTTTTCCGGTTTTCCAACTCTTTTACCACATCTTGACTGGAAGGTACACAATGTAGTGTGGTAATGGTTTATTCACGCCTTTTACAGTTGAACTAAATAACCGGCAAGTGTTTAGTTCGTCGGTTAAGTGCGTCGGTTGGACGCACTAAACAGACGAATAATTTGTCTGGGTAAAGCCGAGACGTACTAAACAGACGAGTTCAATGAGGCCTTTGTAACCAACAAGAAGCTTTGTATCCGCTCGGACCTCTTATTTAGCAAGAGAGCGACCAAGAAGAAAAACTTGTCAAAAGGGAAAGAAAGGAGGTGGACACACGAAGAAATAAAAGGGTTTCCAACAGTTCTCGCGAGTGACGAGCGTTTTCTGGTGGACCTGGAAACTCGAGTGTTCAGCTGTGAATAAAGATAGTGCTTTGAAACATACGTTTCTACAGAAAATTTCAGTCCAATATGTTAAATGCATTTTGTGTGACGCGTGTTTAAAAACTCGAATTTTTATAACAAAGCGTAACAACATTAGCCTCATGATAAAAGTGATCGGCTAATACACTACAATTAATATTAACTGGTATGCATAATAACAAAAACTAATGATAAATTTCTAATGATAAATTAAACCTATTATGTTACTGGCTAAAAATATAAGATTTAGCACGAAGCTATTAAAACCTACACTCTAACATTACTAAACATATACATCATATACATTTGTTGCATTGGCAGCCAGTTGGATCAGATAATTTAATTAGATTTCGGAGAGAGGGGAGTGACGTAGAAGATTTAGTTGATGATGGTAACTGGATTTATAGCTCATTAATGATTATACCACCCAGCAGTTTTGTATATTTCTGAAAGCCAGTATATTCTCAAAAACTAAACGCAAAAAGCTGAAAATTGTTTTCATAAGTAAGATTGAAAAGCTTTTTTAGGTGCTGAATTCAGTTCTCATCTAGTAGAATTATTTTTCTCAGTAATCACTACATTTGCTACTTATGGAAGAATTACAATATCATCTCGTTTCGTCGCATATCAGTACTCGTATCTCTTTCATGAGTGTTTGCAATTGCCTTTTGCCTCATTGCACCTTCTCGCGACCTTTGTAAAGAATCCATAAAGAAATCGTATTGCAGATAAAAGTTTCCAATTATTTCACAACTCTGTTCTAGAGAGTATACTTAAATCAGTATATTGTCCTAATGAAGCATTGCTGAAGCAACAAAACACTTATTAAACTCTTAAGCAACTATTCCTTTTTCCAAAAATTTTGCTAGTTCAGCCACCCTTAACGTAAAGTGTTCTGTGATACTCCTGTTCTAAAAGTGATGAAAGTAACATTTGAAAAAAATGAAAAATCGCGTACACATCTCACCAAAACCGCCGAACGTGCCTAGAGACTAGTGTAAAATCCAATATATATCAATGCTCTCTCAACTTACGTTATTAACTCTAGCTCTCTTAAAAACCTTGGAACACTGAATGCACTCCAAATTTTCCCTGAAATTGAATTTTATGCACTAATTGCTTCCGTTAATTCGGTTACTACTTAAAGTAACCGTGAGAATTCGCCATATCCTTGTGTTAGCTATAAAGATCAGAAATCTCAACTTAAATTTGCATATATTTTCGTTATCCCAATCAGAAACTATAATTTTTCTGTGGCGCACGTACCTCTACTGTCTATGAAAACGACTCAACAATAATTACTTGGTTTGAACCCGTCGTCAAAGCTGATCTACAGCGACTAATCTGGTGGTCTGAGAAAGAGTAAAATTGAAAAACTCAGCATGTTAAGGTAGATATAATCCCTTGTCAGTCCGCCCTGTATTTTTTACAATTTGTTACCATTTCCATCCCTCTTTGCCTAGTTTGCAATCTAAAGTTAGCATAGCTGTCATGAAACCAATTTATAGATTGTGATCTTAACTTGTTAACACCAACACAAAAAAACCGGCATTAGGTACCGAATTATGTCATCCTCATAAAGCTTGGCAGGTCTTTACGAAAAAGACATGTCTTGAAACCCTGTTCATAAAAAAATGTTGACGACGATAAGCTTCGGTAAGATTTTTTAATTAATATTTTTATTTCAAAAAAAAAAAAGAACGCGGTAAGAACCCATCACAAAATGTTAAACAGCCATTTTTAAAATTCTGGCATTTCGTATGAATAGACCAGTTTCGTATTTCCAGTTCCCGCTGATTACAGTGGTGTTCAATCTACATAAATACCGGCGAGATCTGAATCTCCAACAATACACAGAGTTGTGAATAGCTTGTATCCACATTTTATGAACATTTAACATGGAGTCGAGGCTAGCACTGTAAAACAACTCTACAATCATTGTAATCAGCGGCAACAGGGAGTAGGAAATTGCATGGTGCATGGTCTATTTAAAGAAATGGAAATATTTATTCTTTAAAACTGCACTTTGTAATCTGAGTATTCCATTGTAATAGTAACGGTATGAAAACGTAACAGTTAAATATTTTGACAGGCTTCCTAATTGTTTCACTGATGCCGAATCTATTTTGGACTTCATACATGTAAATGAAAACAAGTCAGAACTCAAAAATCTTTTATGCACCATTCCTCTTTCGCCTAGCGATCACACGTGACAATTAACTTATATTTCAAACAGCCCTGATCTACGACAAGACGTTTTCTGAACGCTGAGTCCAAGTTAATCAGTAAGTACTCGTTTCTCCGATCTCCTTATAACAGTCAGCCCACGGGGCCGTGCAACTGTTGGACAATTTAATTTAATTTATAACTTTGCGAACAAGCTTGTAACAGTGTCAAAAAGATTTTTGGATTTACGTTTGCTGTCGAGTGTAGGTCAACTCAGTTTTAATGCAAAGCAGCTGGCCAGCCTGGTGTCTTAATCAATGAATATAATTACCAAGGAGTTATGTTGTTTCCAAATGGATTAGATATAGCTTGTACAACTCGGTTATTGTCTGATACTGACTTTGTAAGCAAGACACTTGCAAGGAACAAGAAAAACTAGGATAATGTCAATAATTCAAATGACTTACAAAGATAATAAGTCAGGGACCGCGGAGCAGCTTTGAGACTGGGGGGACACCGTTAGTGACTCAATAATGCGGGGGGGGCACAAGTCACTTTTTCTAACTAAGTCTTTATATTTTAAAAATATTGGGGGGCACGTCCCCCCCCCGGCCCCACCTGCTCCGCGGTCCCTGTAAATTTCTTTTTTTTGCAAACTTTGACGTAAAACTCAATTACAGCTTTCTTAATAAATATTGAATTGAGATACAGTTTCTGATCCTCTTGTTCTTTTATCTAATTTACTTATAACGGCTTGATTGTCTTTAACGAACACATTTATCTTCAACCACAGACATCTTCAGCGATTGTACTTGAACATGGATCTCAAGCTTGTTGTTTCTTCTCTGGCTGTGCTGTGCGTCGTTCCCGCCAAGGTTTTATCTCAGAATACATGCCCCCCTCTGGTGGAGTACATGTATTCGTTCGGTGAGTACCGTCTTCTGCGTACTTTACAATATTTTATTCTCAATAGCAAATGCAATGTTAAGGGCTGTTAAAATGAGCCCCGGGGTGGGGGGTACTCCCATATAGTTTGGGTGGGGGTGTGCCGCTGGGTTCGCGAAAGTCCTACCTTTTACTAGAGCAAGTTTTGCGAATTTTGTGACCCTATACCAGAGTACCCTTTCAATCTTTTGTTATTACAATATTTGTCCGCTTAGCGATCCCGTTAAACGGGACCCTATTCTAGTTCAATTTTCTATGATTACTGACTAGACCCTATCCCAAAGTTAATGGCTTGAAAACCATACCCTTTCCAGCGGCACATACCCGTATAGCCAATATATATGAGTACCCCCCCCCCCGAAATGAGCGAAGCTGATCAACCTTTCTCTATGTTTAAAATGATAGCAAGATGCATTAACTTTATTTCTGCCAAAACGGAAGATAACAAATGTATTTATTCTGCGTGGTTGATTACTTTGTTCTTCATCAATTCAGAGCGATCCTTTGTCAATACATATTGTTAACGTTGCCTTGTCAGCCTTGAATTTTTCAGACAACGTCATCAAAACCTATAAAATATTTGAATTTTGCTTTGCATACGTTTTTTCCAGACTGTTACTCCCGGGCTCAATAATTACGTCATCTCAATAGTTGCGCGACTTGGTTTAGTAATTACGTCATATCAAAAGTTCAACACCTAAATATTATAATATATTTTTTCAGATTATGCACTACATGACCATGTGGTCCAAAGATTCAATTTTGAGCCCGAAGACTGGTGCCTAGCAAGGTGCAACCGGGAGCCGCGGTGCCGCTCAGTTAACTACAACAAACAACCCACTGCTGGTAATTGTGAGCTGAACAGCGCCACCAATCAGCAATATCCTGATTCGTATAAACCACGACCGGGTTGGATATACTTTGAAAACAAGGTATGTATTTATATTTTGACCACATTAACGTATTATTACGTACTTATTAATCGAGAGTGCGGTCTCTACGTGAAGCATCAGACTGAAGCCTTGTTGTATTGACCAAACGGCAGTGAGATTAATACGTAAAGGGTTGAATTTTGTTGTTTCCCATTCGAGATTAATAAGATATTTATTACATGATCTGTTTGTGGTAAAAACAATAACAACAATAGTGATAATAACAACAACAACAACAGGTGTCCAAAAAATGTTCAGGAAACTTGAATTGAGAAAGGTTCTGATAATTCTTGTAATTTCTCATAGTTGTTATAAGATTGTTTTAACAAGTCTTCGCAAAACTTCCCAAAATATCCAATTCTTTGATCTTTCGGAACTACGTTTTACGACTTAGTAAAATTTCGAAAAATCTTTGAAGTATTCGCAAAATTTTTGGATCTTTTGTCAAAATATAACGGTTCAATCGATTCCAAAGATATCTAATTTGATATGTAAAAGAATGATTCTATTACTCACTACTCAGAGCTTCCAAATTGTATAGTACAGATGACCACTACTAAACGGCAACGAAAAATGTCTTACCGTTCGTCCGTAACAGGAAACTTTTGTATGTGTTACAAATTTTTATTTTTGCCCGCCATTTTTCAATTTTCTTGCTCTCGAGCGCTCTCGGCCCAGTACTCCGCTCATCACACGTCGCGCAAGAGCCAACTAGCTTGTTTCCTTGCCCATCCTTTCTTCCGTCCTGATGAAGCCTGGGCCGGGGAAAAGCGCTCGCAAAACAAAAGGTAGAACACGAGGTAAATTAACAGTTTTATCGATTTATTGGAGGCACGCGAGGTGAAGTGACTTCCTCCGACCCCCCCCCCCCCCCCTCTCCCGCTTCCCTC
>JAOEJI010127792.1:0-12137 GCA_025448255.1 Umimayanthus chanpuru | reverse complement strand
GAGAGACAATCTTTTAGAGACTGTTGTGAGAGCTTGTGCTATGGGTAGGTCACCATGGGGGAGAGGGGCAAAGGGGGAGTATAGCTTGTGCTATGGGTAGGTCACCAGGGGGGACAGGGACAACAGAGCTACTTTAAATTGGGGGGCTGACTAGTGACTCAGAGTGGGGGGCTGAAAACACTTTTTCTCAGTAACTCTTTATAATTTTTAAAAGTGTGGGGGTAGGGGGCTGAAGCCCCCCCCCCCAGCTTCTTCCCCTCCGTTGGCCCTGGGGGGAGAGGGGGGAAGGGGAGTATAGCTTGTGCTATGGGTAGGTAACCACAGGGTTGGGAAGAGGGAAGTTGGTATACTGTGTAAGAGAGATCATCTGTTGTGAGAGCTTGTGCTATGTTTGGGTGAAAAAGCCTTGGAGATTGGATTGAACTACATATTATGAATCCTCACCTTTGTCTTAAAGATTTGTTAAATAAATGTATATAAGTTTTATCTTCATGTTTATTTGTCCAGGTAAGCCTTCTGCAGCAAGTAAAGAGAAAAAGATAGCCATTATGTTTGCAATTGCTGATCTCCTAAAGAGGCTGCAGACTGAGAAGTCATCAAACGAAGCTCTAGAAATGGCCTACGAGACACTGAAAGTGGATCCAGATGATCCTTTTGAAGTTCGATACTTTGTGCTGGATGTGGCTCTGGAGATAGGTAAACCCCTGGTCTTGCAGAGATGCAAGTCAGTGCAAGTTTGTCACTTGCATTCAACATATGCCAATTTGCATGGACTTGCACCAACTTACATGTACTTGTACTGACTTGCACCAACTTGCACAGACTTGTATGGACATGTACTGACTTGCACCAACTTGCATTGACTTGCACTGACTTGCACAGACTTGCATGGACTTACATGTACTTGTACTGACTTGCACCAACTTGGACCAACTTACGTGGACTTGCACCAACTTGCGTGGACTTGCACCAACTTGCGTGGACTTTTGTTGACTTCCATCATCTTTGAACGAAGTCGATATTGAGCGCAAGTCAGTGAATGATTTTTTCATTGTTCCACTTCACAATAAAAGCTTGCCTGCGATTCGTTGTTCCTTTTAATTAACGACAGCATCTCGTTTTTCTGATTTGAATAACAGATGCTTATGATAAGGCAGTGGAGATCATGGAACGGTACCCTAATGACTGGTCGGCAGAGTGGCTATGGACTTCAGCACTGCTGCAGTACAAGAGCAAAGGACCAGACTCTAACAGGGCCAAGAAAGCCCTTAGAGAAGCCGTGAAACAGAACCCCCATGTGGTGGAATATTTACTGGGCGAGGTGTGTAGCTGCAGACTGTTGCACCATTTGTGATTGAGAAATGATTCTTCTCTGATTCAAAAGGTTAATTCGGAAACCATGGCCTCATTTTGATTCGTTTAGTTTGATTCAAAAGTTGATGGCTTTTTGTCATCTGTGTCTTGTTAGGTGGTCTTTACATGACATCGGAATCAATTTGATTCCAGTACGACGCACATATTTAATTCCACAGTTAAGTAGAAGTTCTCAATCAGGAATGAAAGTACAGCAAAAACATCGGTGGATGGAAAACATGAGTGAGCTGATCAGCCCAACCAATCCATGTGCCTTATTCGGTTCTGGAATGGCTCGTACCGGAATGAGATCTTAAAAGGTATCATGTAAACAAATATACACTCTCAGTGTGGAATTGGGATGAAAGTCGTACCGGAACGAAACTCGATCCGGTATTATGTAAACACTGCCTTACTCAGCCTGTTTGTTTTGTCTCTTTCAAATTAGCAGTGTTCAGCGGCACAGTAGTCCTTTGAAGTGGTGTTCACATGATACCGGATCGAGTTTCATTCCAGTACGACTTCATCCTGATTGTGTGATGACTGGGGTATCCATATTTGTTTACATGATACCAACTAAAATTTCAAAAGTCTTAGACCATCGTTTTAAGACGAGAGAATCATGAACGTATGGAATCTTTATGGCTTTATCTCCGCAGGTGTCAATGCCAGTAAAAGATGCAAACAGTTATACAGTAACTTTCCTTGGTGGTGGAATTGCACACGGTGATAGGAATGAAGCGGTCAAGTATCTCCGGAACTACCAGCGCCACTGGTTGGTGGCCAAAGGTGCTGTAGACTGGGTGAAGGATGACGGCGCTAAATTCCGGGACAAGCAGGAGAAGCAGGAAGCAACCATAAGGGAGTGCCACGAGAAAGGGATGCCGTACAAAGGGTATGTATAAACTAGAAGTTACCAATAGTAAGGGTTTGTATAAACTAGAAGTTACCAATAGTAAGGGTTTGTATAAACTAGAAGTTACCAATAGTAAGGGTCTGTATAAACTAGAAGTTACCAATAGTAAGGGTTAATATAAACTAGAAGTTACGAATGGTAAAGGTTTGTATAAACTAGAAGTTACCAATGGTGATGAAGTGCTTCGGGAATATGTGTAGGTCCGGTTACAAGAAACTTGCATCACCCGCCAACAACACAACAGTAAATTCATTTTACTTAAAAATACGTTTTTATAGTCTAGATACTTGTTAGGTAGTTAGTTTGTTTGCCAGTTAGTTTGTAAGTCAGTCAAGCTTTCAATAGTTGTTTGTCAGGTAGCCAATTTATTGTTTACGTTCGTTTTTATCAAATGGTTTCGCTTTTATCTGTTGCATAAATTTCTACTTTACCAGGGGGTTTATTTTTTATAGAAACGTTCTAGTTCTGTATAAACCGGCCTAATTATACTTTATTTTTTCCAAAATTGTATAATTAAAGTGACTAAAGTAAAGTAAAGTAAAGTTGGTTTACATTTCACAGTTCAAGAATTACATTGCAACAGAAATCTATATCTTAATATAAATTGATGTAAAGGAGAAATAAGTAAAAAACATTACTAAATACAGCGGTGCACACTTTTGGAATTGTCCGGTGTCTAAGGTAATCATAGGTTTTCTTGTTAAACCTTGTCATGTTTTGTCAGAATGTTTTGTAGAAATTAAGAAAACGATTAACAGATACTTTTGGAGGGGTCGAACGGTTATTTGAAGTAGTGGATGAAACTGTTTCGTTAGTAGATTTTGTTTGACTTTCAGTCTTGGAGTTCTAAGTTGTAGTTAATCACACGTTTTAGCTCATTTGATAACTTTGGTAGTCTGCTTGCCTATGTTAGTTCAACACCACTTTCAAACCACTTTCACACGCCACTTTCAAACGTTCATAAGTCAGTGTTTACTTTGCACGACACCAGATTTAGTTTTATTTCGGCACAATTAGTACGTCGATTCATTCATTTTTTTTATCCTAGCGCCCGTGATTCATGAAACATAACTTTGTGAAGGTCCAGTAAAACAAGCAACATTTTCCTCCAACTTGGAGCACAACATTGTGCGTCGAGGGTTGAAATCTGTTGTTGTGCGTATTGCCACCTGCTTGAACAACTTGTCACGCAACAAATTGGTTATATCCTTTAGTTTCTTGAGAAAATAAACTGAAAACGCATTCACGTAACTTTTCTTCAGATGTCCCAAATAAAAGAACTTATCAAACAAGCCACGGACAAGCGAATTTGACCTAAAAACTTGTCTTGCTGTTAGCTGATTATTGTGAGTTTTGTTGGCAAACTCGTACAGATTGTGCCGACTACTTTCACAACTGGGCCCGGCTTCAATTGAAAATCCTGTCTACAACCTGTTTATTGTGGCCCTGGTTCTTATGCATGGGTTTTATCTGGGTCCAAATTTACGTGTTTATTTCTGTTTTCATTTAGCACAAGATTAGCAGAAGTTCGAATCCCAAAAGCCGCGCTTTGCTGCAAGGGCTGCGGTAAGAATGGTGTTCCCCTGAAGAGGTGCAGCAGGTGTCTCCAGGTGGCCTACTGCAGTGTCGAGTGTCAGCGGACGGACTGGAAGGCCGGTCATAAGGGAGCATGCGCAACTGTGACAACTATGTGAAAGATCTCTATGGAACGAACATTCAGTCCTCAACTGTGAAGGGATCCACCATTAAAATTTTGACGGGATAGGGTTCTAGCGAGGTGGGCGGCGCTTTTGAAAAGAACTATCTTGCAAGCGAACGAGGAAAAAAATCTGCGAAGTTAAGTTTTGAATTAAAAGATATTCCTGAAGCTTTTCAACAAAATAATAACAAATTATTGTACCAACAAGATCCTCCCCCGAGAAACGATGCAATTGCCGCATGCATCTTGACGTACACAACAACCTTAAAGTCGTTCGCACGGCACGAACTGTCGAGAAGCCTATGTCAGTCGAGTTGGTATGGCAGCTTCCAAGATTTTCAGGTCGTCATACCGTTTTTATTTGAAGTTAATCCAGGACATGTAACTGCTTCGAACTGGGCATCGGATTCCAAGAAAAGCAGTTTAACGCTGTAATATCTCAAATAATGCTTATTTTTGGCGCCGTTGTTTAAAAGAAAACACAGAGAGTATTTTTAAAGAGAGTTTCGTTAATATATATATATTTAAAGTTATGTTGTATTTAATAAACAAATTAGGTGTACATCACTGAAAGAGACACCGCGTTGTATTAAAAAGTGATTATATTATATGTACTTAATTGTAGCTTTTGTAAATACACGAGGCCATTGAAAGTTTTTACGTGGAACCGCAGACCGCTGACAACCACGTGACCGGTACCAGACTTCGCGTTTGTGGTGTTTCCGGGCGCTTTACATCCCAATACCTTGAGCCAACGGCGCCCCTGTTATAACTGGCAGCGGTTTGCAGGCGCTTAGTTGGTACTTCATGTATGCATCATGAAGAGATTCAACCACTGTTTATTACCAGTTCCAGTCAAAATAGAGGTTTATGTATGTATGTACTCTCATACCCCGGGGTATGCGGGGTACATGAAACACTGAGGGTGCGTGCGCAATGAGAAACCAAAGTCAACTGCATACACAACGCGGGCAGACAGATAAATAGGTTTTCACGCGATTCACCTACTTCGGCATTTTTTTTGCCTCAAATTTACGTTATTTCACGCAAGAATGCTGTAGTTATGCGAAACAAGTATTTAGCTGTTAGTTGAGGTGAATATTGATATCAATGAACAGGTAGTGTGCTTTTCATCATCGTTTGAAATACACAGTGCTGCACCATAGTGATAATATGGCAGCACCAAAGAATCTAATGGATAAACTTTTACTAATGGCGAACGGAAAACCTGAAACTGACTGGAGTTTGTGGGTTGAATCTAAGTTTTTCTATCAGCTTGGTATGTTATCGGGTTGATGGCTTTTTGCGATTTATACGATTTCACAATTTTAAATTGGACTGAAAGTGGTGAATGGACTAATTTAAATTAAACTACATTTTAAAATAATAAAATTAAAAGTATCCCGGCCTTAGAAATGGCCGTGTGAATGGCTGCTAACTGGCACCATCCAGTGTGGAGATCAAGCTTTTCTTGTTTCTTTACCAACTCTACGGTGCGTCTCTGCAGCGTGTGCTGTTAGACCGCTTTATGGAGTTTGCCTCAGTCGTCTGAAAATCCGTAAACTGCTCCTCCGCGCTAGCGGTCATACAGTGAGTGAGTAGCTTCTTAAACGATACCCTGAAATCCTTGTTCATGCAGGCGTAAATGAGCGGATTGACGAGGGAGTTCCCATAGTGCATCCACTTTGTGACCAGAATGACGTTTGGGTTAACAATAGGGCACTGCACACACAGACTGTATATCATGTTAAGCACCACAAACGGGCACCAACAGACGACAAAGCAACCCACAACAACTGCCAGAGTTTTCGCGGCTTTAACTTCTTTGAGAAAATTGTAACGGTTGGGTCTTGTTTGAAGACCTTGGTCGGGTAGGTTGCTGTGAATACATCGTGTCTGGTGTAGAGCTACCTTGAATATCAGCGCGTAGGCGATGATTATGAAGACCAGTGGTAAGAAGAAAGACAGAATGGAAACAATGAAGTTGAATAGCGCAAAGTTCCAAAGAAAATAGCTGGTCAGCGCCAAGAGAAACGAGTACAGCCATATGAGTACTAGGGCTGTCCGGACTTTGGAAGGGGTCATTATCTGGAGGTATGCCATGGGTTTCTTGATGCAGATGAGACGGTCAAGACTGATGACCGTTAAATTCATTATCGACGCTGTCCCTAACAGGATGTCCGCTATGGTCCATATTTTTGTCAGAAGATGATCCAACATCCAGCCAGGCCCCGTTAGAAGGTACACGGTCCAAAGGGGCATAGAGAAGAGGGCCACGCACAGGTCGGTGCATGCCAGGGACACCAGGAAGCAGTTGGTTACGGTCCTAATCCGATGGAACATAGAGAAAGCAACGATCACAAGCACGTTACCAAATGTGGTGCCCAGGATGAGAAAGATCGTAAAGGTGGAAGTAGAAGCGCTGAAGGCCAATGAGAATGACTTAGGGGTGGAGGGTGGTGGGATAGATGTGCTGTAGTTGGTCATATTGGACACGCTCATGCCTGTAGAAGGGAATGCAGCCCTTTTCAGTCCACTGCACCGAATGTTTTCTTACTTTATACCAAGCCTCTTGTTATTCCATCAACGTAGAAATAGTTGATAGGAATCTCGTGTGTTTGAAACTGAAAAAGATTGGAAACATTCTATAAGTATTCAACCTCGTTCTTAGGCTCTTTCCTCTCCCAAAAGAACCCTGGTTCAACATGTCGGAATAACGATTGCACATGTGCGAGGTAGCAAGAGACAACCGCTGGCCAAATCTCAAGATGGCGTCTCGAAATCCAATTTTTACAGCAAAAGTATGAATGTAACTCTTTTTGACCAAAAAACTACGCGATTGACCTTTTACAGTAGAAGAAGAAAAACAGCATAAGCAAACCTGGTTATGTTAAAATCCTTGTCTTTTGTACATTTTCGGGTTCTTTTTTGCAAGTTTGTGAGCTTGAATGACATTTTTTCTGACATGTTGGTTGCAGTCTTGTCACATGGCACCCAGATTCTGGGTGGTAACATTGCCTCGTCCCCAGGCTTCCTCCTCTATTCGGCCGCTCCGTACCTGGTTACTCAGTGCTTCTTTTTCAAGATGGCGAACGGCAAAGCGTGTATCAAGACAAAGGTAACCGCGCCGCGGACCGTGCCGACCAAACAAGCCGAAGAGTTGACAGGGGACAAGGCTAGGTGGTAACAAACATTATAAATGTGCATGTGCGTTTGTTTTGATGAAAAAATGTTTTAAATTCCTCTTTACACAATAACAAAAACTCAATCTTAAGCATATCTTCCACGTTAATAATTTGTTAGCACCCACAATGTGGGTATCACGTGACCAGACCCAACTGGGAAACAATTTTAATAAGTATTCTAGGTTTCTGCAACTATCTTGGTAATGCAAAATTTGGTTAGATCCATTCCCTTATCTGGGCTAAAAGTCACTTTTCATTGAGGGTTTACTTTTGTCTCATTAGCATAATAATCCAACCAAACAAAAGGTGTCCACAAACACCCAAATCATAGTATTAATATTTACGAATGTTTTGAGCCCGATCTGCTAAGTACTGAACTGATGAAGTATGAAAGACGTCTTTAAAACGTCAAAAATTGCAGAAAAAATTCTCCTCTATTCAGAACTCGGATTTTTTTAACCACACTTATTTCTCAGCAATCATTCTGTATATCAAGCTTAGACTTTCTTAACAGTTGATGGAATTAAAGACTGGAAAAAAGCAACTAAAACTTGCAAAAATTTTGTTTTGATGATAACTTACGAAATTACAAACAACGTGTACAGTTACGGCCGCTTAACCTGTGTTCAGTTTAGTTGACATCTCCTGACAAAGCCAGCTTCACTTGAAACTGATGTAAATTTAAACTAAAACACGATGCGAACACAACTCAACTCCATTAGCGTCAATTAGAGGCCTATGTGATGCGATTGTCGTTGTCAGCTAGGCGTTTACATGATCATTTTTCATTAATAGAGATAGGTTCTTATTTAAAATTGTTTAGGATCCGACTGCTGAATAAGTCCCCCCTAGTTTCTGTCTTTAGTAATAGTAATAATAATAATAATAATAACGACAGCTTGTTTGAACACTTACAAGGAAAAAAAATTGTAGTACAAGATAGAATTATTGAATATTAATAACTATCTTGACAACCCTTCCCCTCCCCCTTCATAAACGCCATAACCTCCTTAACATACCCAAAGTTCAGTTTAAAATTTATACCCTATCTTCCAAAAAACACATGCACATTGTATATTGTAAAGCTGGGCCTTAAATTAAATACACTCGTACAGAACTTGTATTTTTTAAAAAGTCATAGCCATCAGCCAACTTGTTGCTCGCTGGTCCTAACATTCACTCCTAAGTCCGCTTGTAGATATGATATGTATTTTTCATTTTAACAGTTGAGCAAGAGGCTTCCTTGTTGCATGCAAGCGGTCAAAGGCTGCCTTCTTTAAAGGAATATTTTGCGCCCCTCCTGGGCTTCGATCCGATTTCTTGTAAAATTTAGGGAACGGGGCCCGGTTGTTCAAAGCCCGATTAGTGCTAATCCTGGGTTAACTCTATTGGTTTTATTAAGAGTTAACCCTGGAATAGTACTAATAGGGTCTGTACTTTATCTTAAAACACCATTCTGTGATCATTAGTAAAATTTACCGAAAACAGTTATAACTCACCTTGCAATCTGTAATTGCAAGTTCTTAGATGGTCACACGATCACAATGTGGAGAAACTGGCAATTGTATTCACAAAAGCTAAGGTGTTGATGTATGAATAGCCAGTATTTTGTTTTTGCGTTCAAGTGTTTTCCTTTGACCGAGTTAGCACAGTCATTGGTGCGTAAACAAAAACCGATTTGACAACTGTAGATTTTAAGATAATATATGTCAAAGTCCTGATAACAAAGTCAGGGCGGATAATATTAATTTCAACAAAAGCAAAAACAGAAAAAGGAAGTTCGTAAAGACGATCGACTAATGTCGGTGACACATACGGAACAGTGAAATAGTAAACGGTTTTCCGACGAAACAACAGCCTGGCCGCTTTTTATGTTCATTTCGCCATATTTGTTTTCATCAGTTTTCTTTAATTGAAACAGAAAAAACAAACTAAACTTTTGTTTGAGGACTAGATGTACTAATACAGAAGTTTTCACCTTGATTGCTGTCAAAAAAATATATTGTATGCCTGAAAGTCCTGAAAAGTTCATTGCAAACACTGTAAAAGTGCATTTTTGCAAGACGTTTTATCAACATACTGAGTCCCCAAAATGCTTGTCAAAACTGAATGAAACGATTGTTTCTTAAAAACAGTTTCTGAACAAAAGACAAAAGATCCCAGATAAATGTTTCGTAGTTCTGTAATACATAGCTTCTTTTCTCAATCTTTAAAGGTTCACATATTTTATACAATGAAAACAGGTCTTTTTGCGAGATTAAGTTTCGAAAGTTTACCGAAAATCAAAATTGAAATTATTTGTTAGTTTGCCAGGTTTTTTTATTTTATTTTCACGTTTTCTTGTTTATATAAATTGATTGAGTCTTAGACAGCAGTGTTTGTGAGATTTGCAGTCCTAATTTAGTTTTGTTGATAGTCTTGCCGATTTAGCTTGTATTTTATGGGGCGGATCCGATCCGATCCCACAAGGGGAGTTCCAAAAGTCTTTAGGAGATTTGATTACAACATTTATCAACAAAACTGCTACCGCTTTCAGCAAAATCTACATGTTTTTTGTTATTTTTCGTTAGTTTTAGATCCGCTACAGATTTTGCCTATCTACATTTGACAACATATCTCATATCTTATCTTTTAAGAATATAATTGCCAAGGCTAAAAGCTTTTCAGCTCTAACTTTGCTAACTATTAAAGTATCTTATTGTTCAATTCAACTTTTTTGAACAAGCACTATAAGTTTTTGTCGTCTATTAGTGACAAGTGTTTTTCACTGAGACGAACAGAGATTATTTTTTGTTTTCGGTCACTTCTCAGTCTTCAAAAATATAATCAGTAATGGTTGGTTATTTGGTAGATCTTTATTTATAAAATAAAACTTATATCCAAATCCCAAGCCTTATGGTTTAAAATTCTGCGGCTGGAGAAAACTAGAAATACATTAGAAGATAGTCGATAATCTTTTATTGACAGCCACTGAAATATTGTCGACATACAAGCCGAAACTGAGGCTGAAAATTATCCTGGTGGCTATTTGGATTATAAAAACTATTCAATAAAAACGTAGAAAAATGTCAAAAGTATAAACTGCGTGCTATTTAAAAACTATGAATCATTTCAAAGGAGTACGTCGCATGGGACAAAGCTCTTCATAAAACGAGATGTGTAACAACGAATGAAACTAAAATGGAAAGAGTTTCTAAGATTGTTATTGCGTTTCAGTTGTTCTGTCAGTGGCCCCGGCTGGTTCTGAGCCGGTCCCCAGTTTCCTACTATAGGGTAGGTTTTGCATGGATCGCTGTGCCTTGGCAATATTAGTGTGTATCGTAACATCTCTGTAAGATCAATCAGTTCTGAATTATCGGAAATATACTGAAAAGCGCCAAAAGTTCCGATACTTGACAACCGTATTCCAGAGCGGAACAGCCATCAGTGCACATGGTATAAACATGCAGTTACTTAGGACTCCTGGTCAGCTCAAAGTCCATTTGAGCATGCGTAGAAAGCAAGGACAGCAAGGACGCTACAAAACCTTGGCTACGATGTGAGATATATGAACGTTTCGCTTGAGGTCTTCTGATATATGAACTCCAGGATTCTTTAGCGAAGAGACAAGGGCAAGCTCGTCGTCAATAAAATTTAAACAAGATTCACTTTGGGCAATTCAGTATCACACCATTCTCTATGACCAACTGTCTATCTCATTCACGAGGGGCCAAATTTTACTTTGACAACCTTTAGTAATGAATTGAGACGTTCATCGTTGTCGTATCATTAACAGATTCCCGCCATTGCCGGCTCGTGATGCAAATCATGTTAAGGAAACTACAGGCCCGATCACAGACTACCGGGCAGAGTGGGCCAGTCGGAATAATCTCCGGCGGTTTTGTCGCGCTCAACTATTTTCGTCCAGATAGGAAATCATTACCCATCTAGTTGATAACTGATTGGTTTTTTCCACTATGCGTTTTTGGATGTCAATTCTTCTTACTTAACAACTGATTCAATCCATTGTTTTGTTCAATTGAAATCGAGTAGGAATACGTAGATGCTGCAGTGAAAGTGTAGAAACGTTAACAGAAACAACAACACATTTTAATGTTGACTCAGTCAAAAACATAATTAAAAAACACAAAAGGAAAGGGAAATATTCCATTACCTAAGAAATGTATATGCGTACATGTCTGTAATAGTGAAGTAAAATTTCTTACGCGTTCTTTGTGGCTCACAAAACTGTTCTTTTCCAGGTTTGGTGAGAACCGCCAGCTTTCGGTAAATATGTATTGAATCTTGATGATAGAGAAATACATTTGTATAACAGTTTGAAAATATTCTGTCACTTTCATAACACAGCGTATGCACTCTGAACCTTGTTTATAAGAACAGTTGAGGCTGAGATTTGCCCAAAATTTTTGGAATCCAAATTTTGAGAGTTTTACGAATTTATGCATGACCGATAAGAGCAGCCTGTAATTCCCCCCAAAACTTAATTATTACCAAGTCAAAGAACGCGTTTTCCGCCTGAGCGTCAAATGATACTATATATAAAGAGGTGCTTTTTTAAGACAATAGTGGTTGAGTTTCCTTTCCTACCTTTTTAAGACAATAGTGGTTGAGTTTCAAGTCTTTCTTCGTTCTTCCACGATCCCCTATTCCACGATATATACAATTAATAATCGGATGGATTTAAGCCGTTGACAAAAGCATCAGATCTTCAAGATCATAAAAACTGATAGAAACTCTAAACTGAGTCGGCCAGTTTTATAGAATTAGATTTGATCGACAAATGTTTCAACTGAAATATCTTGTAACATACCCTGGGTGCCAGAGGAACGGCTCGCTGCTTGCAGCTTTGAATCTGCCGTGTTGTGAAAATTGAGAGTGAGCGGAAGCTCGCTCGTACCTCTGGCCGCGAACGTGAGGTCTTTTGAACATGCCGAACCAATCAGAAGAAGTGTTAAATCGCCAGAGTCAAATTTTGACCCTACAA
>JAOEJI010126681.1:0-12139 GCA_025448255.1 Umimayanthus chanpuru | reverse complement strand
AGCAAGATAGTATTGCTGATGCCTCGGCTTTCATGGAAAGCAATTACATTGTAATTGATGAAACACTGAGTTTAAATGAAGGATATTCATTTATTCATTCATTCTGTCTATCTGTCTGTCTCTCTGTCTATATCTATCTATCTATCTATCTATCTATCTATCTATCTATCTATCTATTTATCTATCTATCTATCTAGTTTCGTACTATCAACAACAATATATTAGCTTATCAGTTACGGAGTTAATAAGATGAAAAGTCTAACTCGACACTCAGAAGATTAAAATGCCAGTATGAACAATTGAACGCTAACACAACCTTGAGCGGAATCACCATAGATTGGAAATCGGAGTGTCAGCGACAAACTCAGCAAATTCTAATTTTCTGTTAAAACAATAACAAAAACCTAGATCAAGCCTTGTCTTCATTTTTCGCTATCCTGCAGGTCGTTCCCCAACATCTTGCCAGAGAGAACGACAAGAAGCACTGAGGAACTACCGTTTTGGTCGCTACATTCCAAGCTGTACTCTTGATGGACAGTACCGCCCCATTCAGGTTCGTGGACCATACGCATATTGCGTCTCTCGTGATGGCAAGGAAATGCAAGGAACCAGAGTCTACCGACCCTACCGACCAAACTGCCACCTTCCAGGTACGTTTTCTCGCGAACGTTTGTAATCTAGAGCTAGGATGAAATGATTCTCTGAACATCATCAAACCTTTAAAACAAACTTTATGTTTAGAAGGATTTTCTTCGTTTGTACTAAATTTGCTCTGTCAAAGTGCTTCGGTACTGAGAGTTGTGCAGTGAAAGAGAATATTTCTGGAGTTAAAACTATCAACCGTAAACACAATTAATTATAAAATAGAGTTGTAAACAAAATTTCACCTGTAGTCACTACCTGATGATAACTGTATAGGTCGATAACGTTTTTCATAAGCTTTTTTTTTTATCCTTATCGAAAAAGCTTTGAGAAATGTTTGAGTTAAGTCAAGAGCGCAACTAAACCTTCCAGTAGTGGCGTAAACGCAGAATAGGGTATAAAAATTTTAATCACCCGCTGAAATTACACGAAGCAGTCAACTTATTACGTGGAAGGAATACGCATAATACCTCATAAGGCTCCTGTTTCGCAGAGTGATAAAGGGAACGGATCTTGCCGCTGGTAGAAGCATTTACTCATATTGAGAACATGTTCATAAGGCAAATGTTTTAACGGTTTTATTGCTTTTCAAATCCAAGTTAGTCTTACCTAAGAAAGTCCTGGATGGTAAGTGCCACGAAAAGTATTTAAATGCGTGTCTCAGCACGAAGAACTAACATATAGTAGTAAATGTTAGAATTTGTTAATAGTTTTCTAGAAAACTGCCAGCAAAGATGAATCTCATGCACACTAAATATTTGTCGACTTTAGTTTTGCTGACTTTTATAAACATTTATTAACATCACTGGTAATATCTATCCGCTGCAGCATGGCTTTGTTAAGGGACGCTCAACTTTCACCCAGCTTTTGGACACTGTGCATCGTATAACAAGCGCAGTTGACCAGGGTGTTCAAACTGACGTCGCTCTTTTAGATCAGTTTTGCAAGGCGTTTGACTCAGTTTCGCATCCTCACTTGATCAGCAAGTTAGACCAAATTGGAATTAAAGGCCCTCTTCTGCAGTGGTTCGCAAGTTATCTGGATAACAGGGTGCAGCGTGTGGTAATCGATGGCAAAACTCTGAATGGTTATCGGTCACCTCGGGAGTCCCGCAGGGCTTCCTGCTTGGTCCTGCTCTGTTTGTGATATTCATCAACGATATGCCTCGTGCTGTATCTCAATGTAACACGTTAGCATTATTTGCCGACGATGCAAAGTGCTTCTGCACTATAAGATCTGCGGGTGACTGTGTACTGTTTCAAAGTGATATTGATAACCTGGTTGATTGGAGTGATGTTTGGAAGATGGCTTTTCATATGGATAAATGCTCGCTTTGCGCGGTAACGAGGAATCGCACTCCAATAATTTATGATTACAACATGAGAGGCAAGACAATTAAGAGAGTGGAGGCTCAGCGTGACGGACCTTGGTGTTCTCATCACTTGTGACGCTCGTTTCAACGAGCACATCTACGCCTAGGTGAACAAAGCTAACAAGATGCTAGCTTTCATCAGTCGTACACTCAGCAGCAGGAGCGACCAGTTTCTGCCAACATTTAGAACTCTATACGTGGCCCTTGTGCGTTCTCATTTGGAGTATGCCTCTGAAATCTGGAGCCCAAAGTCTGTCACCTTAATAAAGCTAATTGAGAGTGTGCAACGACGTGCTACGCGGCTTCTCCTACCCAACTTAACGTACAACAAACGCCTTCAGCAGCTCAATCTTCTTCCATTGGTGTACCGAAGAGAAGTTAAAGACATAACAACATTTTACAAACTGAAGTGTGGTTACTATAACTATTCAGCTGAAAGACATTTTGAATTTTGCTCAGACAAAAGATTGAGGTCTTATTCTAGCAACAAATTAAAGATTAACAAAGTCAGAACCGAATTATTCAAAGGCACTTTTTTCAATAGATTACCATATTTATGGGAACAACTTGTCTGATAAACTTAGGACTACTTATTTAAGTCTATCATTATTTAAAAAAACAATGTATTGAGTTCTATAAAACGAAGAGCTTATTATTTTCTGATTAGAATAATCTAGGATATGACATTTTTGCAAACTTAAATTTTACATTTAAGACTTAATTTTAACGTATTTTTCTTTTTTCTTTATTTAAGTGTCTGTAAGTAATTTTTGGGTGGACTAGCTCGAATGGTTCGTATGTTCCCTTCTAGTCCTTCCCCATTGCAATCAATTTTCTTTTCTTGTTAGGACGTAGTTAATTGTTCCTTATGTAAATGAATTAAGTTTTCTTATATATCTTCTATGTATGCTACTTATGTTTAAATAATGCAGTGAAATGGAAAATACAACATTATTTAGAGATCTATAAAACCACATCTTTCTTTAACGAAATAAAGAAAAACCATTTTCGTGAAGGAGAATTTAGACTTAGTTCTAACCTAAGTAGCGTTGTTTCATTGTAATCAGATTCAAAAAGTACAGCGTAATGAGTGAAAACTTCAGCATGACGCATGTCGCATCATTTGCCTGATTATAGGTCTCTACATCTTGTATTTTATCAGTTTTCGTCTATCTTTCAGCACGACCGGGTTTGTGCCCTAAACCTTGGAGACTTGAAGAGACTTGTGGACCAGACTGGGACGACGACTGCCGTAAGGACAGTGACTGCACGAAAGGAACACAAAAGTGCTGCTTCAACGGATGCAATAAAGAATGCACGGAGGCAATACGAACAGTGTGCAACAACGTAAAAGTTGATTTAGGTTTCATCGTTGATTCATCTGGAAGCATTGGTCGCAGAAACTGGGCGAAGTTAAAGACATTTGTCAAGACGATAATAGGTTCATTTGAGGTTGCACCTGGAAAAACGCATGTTTCTGCTATTGCATACAGTTCTAAGGCAAAAGAAGTGTTCCGTTTCAATACTCTTCGAAATTCAGACCTAAACACGGATGAAGTACACAACCTGATTGACGGCATGAAGTGGCAACGTGGCTTTACAAGAACTGATCTAGCTCTCTTGTTGAGCGATAGCAATATGTTCACAAGCAGCGCCGGAATGCGAAACAATGTTCCAAAGGTACTAAAACATTAGTTCGTTTGGTTTTGTTTGAAGTACTGTAGCGTTATTTTAAGTTCCAGACATTTTTAAACCTTCCTTATTAATATTTTAATTCTATTTTAGCATTTTGGTCTGCTTTTCAAAAACACACATATGTATGGTACAAAATATCAATACCGTTTCTGTAAACTTGGGAAAGAGAAGATGTCTGATGGCCACTAGTTCAATTTTGTTCTGTTGGAAAACAATAGAGTTTGTTTGTTCTTGAGAAGTTGATGGCTCCAAGTTCAAAACCGCTATACAGTACTATGCAGTTTTTTCAAATATATTTTTTTGCTTTTTTTAGGAATTGGGAATAGGTCGCCTTTGTACCAAAGTAATTTTGTTAAGAAGAATTGTTTGTTAGTTGTTTTTCGCTAAACAAAGAAATTTCCTATAGGAGCGACCTCAACCTAATGTAAGAAGAATAATCCTGAAGTAGATATTGTAGATTAAACAAGATGTACCGTGTCTTGAATCAGTGTCAACTGTTTATAGAAAACAAAACTCCCTCGCTGTTACTTGTGTTTCGTGCTACTAAAATAGCACATATCTGTTTATTTTATGAACAGGTTGCGTTTGTTATAACTGATGGAATGCAAACAAAGGACAAAAGACCATATACACCTCTTGGCCAGGCCTCTCAGGGCATTAAGAATAAAGGCGTACTTGTTTTTACATTTGGTATTGGAAAGGATCTTGATCTTCGTGAACTTTCTACTATTGCCTCCGATCCAAAATATGTCTTTAATTCAGGCTCTTTTGGAGAACTGGAAAAGTCCGAAATTATCAAAAGGATCACTGGACACATGTGCAATGGTGAGTTTTTTTTTAACAGCAATACTCAAGATAAGCGCAAAGCTACGGAACAAAATGCTGATTTTACAGATAAAATCCCAAAACAGTTTATTAGGCAAACAAATTCAACACAACATTTTCAAACAGCATTAAACTCGGAACCTGTTATGAATGTGATTTCTAATTTTGAAAATACAATTTTTGAAAAGACTGAAAAAGGTGTGTCAAACGCGCTTAAAGTAATCAATGACATATTTTTGGAAGCTGCGAAAAGGTCGTTAAAATTTCGGAAAAGAAAATGTAACAGACATTGCATGCCTGTCAACAATAAAAATGGTTCGATAAAGAATGCAATCTTACTCGCGTTCAGCTAAGAAATTTTTCAAACCAAAAACACCGAAATCATGATAATGAAGAAATTAGGAAAAAAGTATCACGATTCATTGAACCAATATACACAACTTACTTTTAGAAAATAAACGGCAATCTTTTGAAAATTCTAAGGTTGAAGAACTTATAAATTGTAATTCTAATCCTATAAATTTTTGGAAAGTACTTAAATCAGCTAGTGGAGATTTCACCTCTAATGTCAGTTAATCAGCATGTATTAAACCAGAAAAATGGATACAGCATTTTAAGAAGTTTCACTCAGATATAGAAGAACTAAATTCGGATCAGAAGGTACTTTGTCAAAATTTAAATGTTTGTGAGACAGAAATGAAACCTAAATTTAAATGTTTGGATCAGAACTAAATTCGGATCAGAAGGTACTTTGTCAAAATTTAAATGTTAGTGAGACAGAAATGAAACCTAAATTTAAATGTTTCGATCAACCGTTGAGTGAAAAAGAAATAAGTGACATTTTGAAAAGACTGAAAAATAACAAACGAGTACTGAACAACACCCCTGCTCAAGACATTAGTAAACTTTTCAATTTACTTCTGGAGACAGGAATTTATCCTGACTCTTGGTGTAGAGGTATATTTACCCCAATATTTAAATCAGGTTCAAAAACGGATCCCGGAAACTATCGTTATATGTGTTAGGAGTTGTCTCGGAAAAGTGTTTTGCTCCTTATTGAATAACAGAATTAGTAAACATTTACACACTCATAATCCAATTCATAAAAGTCAAATAGGTTTTCAAGCAGATTCACGAACTTCAGATCATGTATTTACTCTTAAAACTCTAGTTGATACTCCTGTCAAAGCACAATCTCGGGGTAAGGCTTTCGCCTGTTTGGATGACTTCAGGAAGGCCTTTGACTCTAAATGGCCTGATGGTTTATTTCTAAAACTCCTTGAATCAAAAATAGGTTGAAATGTGTATAACCTCATATAAGGAATGTATAGCAAATCAAATTGCTCGATCAGTTAATTTAGCAAAAACTAAAGCAATGGTTTTTCAAAAGAGAAATAAACAATCCAATAAATGCAATTTTATATACAATAACAGAATCCTTGAAACAGTTTCGTATTACACTATCATTTTTTCCTCTAAATAGTTTCGCATTACACTATTATTTTCGCATTAAATAGTTTTGCATTACTGGGATTAAAATATCAGGTTCTGGTGATTTTTGCAAAATCGACGGAACTTCTTAGCAGCAAGGCAAAGAACGCACTAGCTGCTTTGAGGAAAAAGATTGCATTAGAAACGCTTCCGCTCGACATAAGCAATCGACTCTTCAATTCCTTTTGCCTTCCAATTTACACATATGGCTATGAAGTGTGGGGAATCGGCTTCATTGGAAGATGACTTTGATTATTTTGATAAATTAAGTATTGAAAAAGCACATCTGCAGTTCTGTAAGATATACCTTGGAGTGAACAAAAAGGCATCAAATATAGCGTGTCGAGTAGACTTGCCACAAGTCGACTCACTAAAATTTTTGGTAATGGCACGATAAATAGGCACGATAAAAAACTGAAAAGAGCAAAAGCCCCAGAAATAAACTGCGAAGGACTTTGCGAAAGTCTACGTGTCGAGCAAAGATGGGGCGATTTCCAGGTGAAATAGACATAGACACAAAAATTTTAAATATTAGCTACACAGCGATACCCTAGAAGATAATACATTAGTAAAACAAGCCTTTTTTAAGTCGAAAAACTTTAGTAAAAGAGGACATAAAAGTTTCCATTCATACATAAAAGAACTGTTACAAAAGATGAATATGTGTTCCAGTAATGACAGTGATATATTGTAGCCCACAAAATTTTTCAATCAATAAAATAGTGAGTACCCGAAGGATAATTATAATGATAAATGGCACTTAAAACTTGAAAACTCAGAAAAATTAAATTTTTACAAAATATTAAAACTAAGTATGAGCCTGAAGGCTACCTATCATTACAAACAAATATTTCTTTTAGAATGAAATAAACAAAATTGCGAATCAGCAATCATGAACTTATGATTGAAAGAGGTAGATATCACTCACCTAAAATTCCGGCAAGGGAAGAGCGACTTTGCCAAATTTGTAAAAACCAAGTTGAAGCCGAAAAATATTTTTTTTTTCTAAAGTGTAAACTCTATGACGTAGGCAGGTAAAACCTAGAACCTTGGTTTAATAATTTTCTGAACGTCGATTTTCCTTGACTAAGCATGGAACAAAAACTACACTTATTGTTTATCAATGACAACCCCGTAATCCACATTAATATATCGGCTTTCGTGTTTAGGTGCGCCAAGAAACGTAGAGAATATTAAAATTGTTGTGCAAACTGATATGTAGAAAACATAATAATAATGTAATAATTGTTTATGATCAGCCCAATTATTCCTTGTTATACATTATAATATTATTTTTCTGTTATTTTGTAAAATATCTGAAGCTTTGGTAATATTTTATAAGAAAATCATGCCAATGTAACTATTATATATTACTTACTAATTGGCTGCGTAGTAATATACAAGTATTGACGCCTTGTTTTCTGCTTCTGCATGAGATCCCCTTCTTGTAAACGGGCTTCATATGTCTATGCACAGTGAAATGGGGGGGGTGTAGGGGGGAGCCGGAAAGAGAAGGAAGGGGGACTAGATGACAGAAGGCCAAAACTGTTATTTACTGAAATCCGAAACTGAGTTTTAAAAAGTCCAAATGATAAATGCAAAAGCATGAAATTCCAAGTAACTTGGCTTTTAAAACCTTTAACGATTTTATGTAATTTTATTCACTTTACTAAGTTTTATGAAAAAAAGTAACGGTCAACAGTTTACTCTGATACGTTTATTGATTTTGGAAGACGCTGGCGTCAATCAGATCTTTTTCAAGATACAGTTATTTTACTAATTAACTTCCCCCTTTTTTTTATAATTCTTTTTCTTAAAGCATAAGAATTCTCTTCTCTCTCACACGCTGTTTTTTTCAGATACATAAGAATTCTCTTCTCTCTCTCTCACACACACGGTTTTTTTCAGATACATATTTACAAATTCAAAAATGTTAAAAGGTTTTTTTGTATGTTTAAAACAAACTAGACTTTTCGACTATTCAGTCATCTTCAGAGTCAACACTAAAAAATCAAAAGATTTGCCTTGTTTAAAAGGGGGTTGGCTGTTTTGCATGTTAAGTGATGTCAATTATCTTAGGGAATAGTTTTAGTTCGTAGGACTTCATTTGTTTGTTTATATTTACAATTGTCCCAAGACTTGATAAATATATCAAATGAACAATTGTTATTACTATTATTATTGTTGTTGTTATAGTTATAGTATTGTAAAGCGCTATTGATCAGAAAATGTAAACGCTATATAAATCATTAAATTATTATTATTATTATTGTTGTTGTTATTATTATTGTTGTTATTATTAGTATTATTATTGTTATTATTATATTTATTATTATTATTGACAGCCTTCACTTACAAAAGGCCTAATCAGTACATTAAATTCTTGTGTAGCTATTAAAGATTTCCCAACGCCAGCGCCAACGGAAACAACTACAAAAACAACATCAACAGCTGCACCGGAAACCACTGTATCGACGGTATCAACAGCTACACCAGAAACTCCATCTCCAACACCGACAACCAGTGAGTTAAAAAACAAAACACAAAATACCGAATGTATATGATACGATCATATTTGTAGCACTTCTTGAATATGTGGCGTAACGCCTGTAAATTGATATCCAGCTCATAAATCTAAAATAGGGAAACTTAACAATATACTTTTTAAGTTATATTGTTGATATGAGTAGCAACTTTTGGAATAAAGGCAATCCATGCACGCGATTCTCATTACAAAGCCAATTTTCATTTTAAACTGACTCTAATTCGAAAAATTAGCGTTTGGACTGTCAATGCAGATAAAAGCACACATAATCCTTTTTCCCCTAGTACCAGCAGCAGAATTTTCCTTAATATATTTAACTGCATTTTTGGTAGTTCTGCGCGAGTATTGCCGTTGTTTTTGTGTGTTATACTTGCCTGATGAAATCTTCTTGATTTTGGTTTGTTCAGCCGATCCGTGCGCTAATATTGCTTGCCAAAGACCCTACGCAGTCTGTCAAGTTGCAGAATCCAAGCCCCTTTGCACTTGCGTGGCTTGCAGCAAGATATACGACCCCGTGTGTGGGTCGGATGGTCAGACTCACAGCAATGAATGCATGATGAGGTTCGCCTCATGTACTGCAAATAAACGTATTGTTGTTGATTCCAAAGGAGAATGTGGTAAGTTAGATCTCTACCATAAATCGTTAAACTCAACTGTATCGTAGGTCTGTAATTCGTTTAAAATTCGAAAAGTCTTTAAATTGTTGCAGGTCTTCATCTGTAGACCTTTTCAGGGAGGTTAAAGGCTTTAGTTAAACTGAACTGATTTATGCACAGGTGTAATATTTGAAGAAAGAAAACGAGAAAGCTTCGCATTTGGGAATGAAAATGTTTTATGTTGTTTTACAAAAATTACAAAACAGTGAATCAACTTTTTAGAGCCTCTTGAAGGCTGTCCCATAGTCAACTGAAAATGCCCTATCGCATGAAGGTGGACGTTCATGAGGCGCTGCTGGTTTAGGCCACCGATTCTTTTTTTCAGCTGCAGTTGTCTTAATCGGTTAAGTAGTTTAATAACATCGGTGAGATGCGATTGCGCCATATTATAAATAATCTTGAAAACGATAGTTAAAAGCTTGAAACTTTGTTCGGGTCTGGCCATATAGCCATTGCAAAGTTCTTAAGATATCAGACGTGTGCGCACGTTCGGAGGCTTTAACCACACGAGGGGGCAGCATGAAGAACTCGCAGTTTTTTTAGCTCACGTTCAGGTATGCCGTTCAGTAGATATTGTAGAAGGTGTGTTCACAGCTTTTGAGAACAACAAGAAAATCTTGAAAAATGTTCGAGTCGTAGTTTTAGCTCCATCAAACCGCATCCTGTTAAACTAGGTTTTATTAGTACACTACAAAACTATTTTTCCGAGATTGAAGAGATAGTGTAGTGTTTCAAGAAAATATACGTTGTTAACTTGTTATCGATTTTGTTCGTCGGAAAAGGGACGTTCAATTTAAGAAAAATAAGTTTCATTTCCTCCATCTAGGAAATGATTTGAGCCAAGCTCGGCCAGTGACGTCAGATGTATCCCACTGTGTTCATGTAACTTTGATTTTCATCAAGGTTGTTCTTTCAATGTCGAAAGCTTTAAATTTCGGAAAAAAACCCATAAAAGGTCTTTCTCAAAACAATGATTGCACAGAGCTTACGAGTGATGAACGAACGTCACTTGATCACAGTGGGACACATCTGACGTCAGTGGCCGAGATCGGTTCCAGTCCTTTCCACGATGACGGAAAAGAAATTAATTTTACTCAAACGTAACGTCTCTTTTCGGACAGAAAAAATCGATAACAACTAGAAAACACGTATATCTTCTTGAACTACTATGGTAATACTTCAATTCCACAAAAAAGCTTTTTTGTGTGTGTATTTTTCCTTTAACTTGCAATTTTTTGATATTTCAAAAGTTTTCATATTTGAATCGTAAAGCACTTTTGGTCATTTTTTTTGTAAAGAGCGCTAGCATTATTATTAATATTATTATTATTTTTGCTTTTATGATTATGATTATGATTATTATTTCCATCATTAATATTACCATAATCATCATCATCATCATTTGGTTAATACGATACAAATAATCGATGTGAATGCTGTGTCAGTGTGCGAAAAATGTGAACAACAACTTTATTTGACTTGCTTAGAAGTGTTTCAGTATTTTTCTTTCACCGCTATTTTTACAGCTATTTCAAAAGAGGTTGTCATAGTCAATAGTCGATACTGGAACTTTGGGTACAGTCATAATGAGTGATAATGTGCTAGCAAAGGTTGTTACTGTATTGCCGTGGCAATATATGATGAATCTGCATTCTATATTTTGTAAAATCGATGCTAACAGTAATAAGTTATTTGTGCTGCTTGAACCTCACAGTTCCTTTCGGTTCCAGTATCGACTATTGACTATGACAATCTTTTCTGAAATAGCTGTATAGTCGCATTATAAAAGCACAAGTAAACTATCCGTTAACGGTGCATGGAAGATAAACAGTGGCAGAATATTCACGGACAAGCGAAGCATGGATGTGAATATTGTAAAAGCCACTATTCACTGAGATTCAACAGAATAATTATATTAGCATATACAAACTCGGTGACAGCAAAACACATTCAAGAAAAGTTAGCAAGAATTTTCAGTTTGATCTCTTTTAATTTCTCCCAATTTATTCACAGTAATGGGCATGCGCTCACAGTTACTTCATGCGCAATTTATGAATGAAATCGGTTTCATTTACTTACAAGTTGTACTAAGATGGCGGCTCTGCAAAACGAGCTTTGGAGATCTAAAAAAAAAACTGGCAATCCTCAACAATGTCCCTTGAAGCTGACCGGACAAAATTGCTGTTCAAGTTATGGATTCCTTCAAATAGTTCCATGAATGCGGTTGTAGTTTACTTGAAATTGAAATTAAAAGAAATTGTTGTGAAGTTTCCTCCGGAAATCATGCTTGTGCTTGCTGTTGGAAACCACAATCATTTTTGGAGATAACGACATTCAAATTTTCTTGAATGGAGACGTTTTGCTCAATGGAAGTTGAGCTGACATAGATGGGACTTTGAAATGGAGCCGTGGAAGGACAGTTGTTGTTCAAGGAGAGAGGCATCAGCGGAGCTTGGCGATCAGGAGTGAGAGAGGCTGTGAGGGCAGAAGACATGTTAGCAAATTGTATGATAAAACATTGTTTAGCTCTGAAAACTTTCATTCTTACTTTAGTAGCTTTCTTTGTATTGTTAAGAATTGCATTATCTTGCATTTGGAAGATTTTTCTCCTCTGTCACTACCGCAAAACGGGAGTTTTACGCCGGCCATTGTTTTACGACGAAAATTATCCACCTCCCGGAAAGTGGACATTGTCCATTAGCCAGAGATAGCGAACCAATCAGATTTCTTCGAGTTTGTATATGCTAATATATTATATCATTATATCATTATATCGTATATCATATCATACCATTTCATATCTTAATATCATATCATATCGTATCTTATATCATGTCATTTTATGTAATGTAATGTAATGTAATGTAATATAATATAATATATAAAATATTATATTGTATTACATTACATTAT
>JAOEJI010125570.1:0-12151 GCA_025448255.1 Umimayanthus chanpuru | reverse complement strand
TAAATAGCAGAAAATTCTCCGAATAGCCTGTTATTGAGTTTTATTGCTTCATATCAAGGTATTGTCTCAGGTGTTCGATCGGGCAGAAGGATGTTTTCTCTACGATAAAACGATATCTCTTTTCACGAACTCACATCACCCGAAGCATTTGTAGCTCTTATCAGTTATCTGTTATTCCAAACCTCTATCAGCAATATGCTTACGTTCCCTTTGTTTCTGACAAGATTTTTGTGACCCTTTGTTTTATTTAACTCCATTTACCTGAATATTTACTTCTGATTTGCTGGAGATGGCGTTTCGGTTCGTGATTATCAAAAATAGTTTGATTTTAAGAGTCTGCTAAACTTGGAAAGAAAGAGAATTCCACCAAAATATATATTTTGCCGAGTAGTAAACAACTCATGTAATTTTTATACTGAATAAGTTTCAAATTTTTCTTGGTTTGTTCAAGACTTAATGAAATGAAGACGTCATTCGCACAAAACGACATGTAAACGAACTATAAGTCCATTTCAATTATATCCCATTTGGAAGGAAATGGAGAATACGATTTTCGGGGCAGGTGGTTTGCGCTAGGAGCCTGCAACATTGTGACAACAATTACGCGAGGCTATATTTGCAAATTACTGCCTTTGTACTTTTTAACAAGTCCAGCTATTTGCATATAAATGCCCACAAAACAATGAACAAAACCCGCACAGCATAGCAGAATTTCGTAGCTTTCTCTGCAACAGAAGAAAAAAGAGCTCCAAATAGATTCAGTTTGTCTAATTTTAACACAACAATTAGATAATCTTATTGCACTTCTTTTTGTCGCTGACCGCAACTCATTTAAACTTTTTAGTCCCAACGATTAAGAATGATGCGATCGTATTAAAAGAGTACCTTTGCGAGTTTCAAAAACGGCAAACATATTTCGCAATACAGGAGGAATTAATAGGAGTTTTCTAGCCGAGTTCCACACGAAAATGTAAGTCATGGCGACCAGCTGCCAAGGAAAATGACACGTTCGCAATTTATATTTTTATAACAATCTTGCAGTCGCAATTTCACCAAATTAAGAAAACCTTTTGTCATTGATGTGACAAATTCGAAGTCGAGGCCAAGTGTTGCTCATCTCAAATTACGTTTAAAAAGTATAGGCGACGTGGCCATTCTGTGGTCAGATGTTTTCCATGTACAAATAAGATGATATTGTTCTAAAACCAGTCGGGCATCCAGTTCTATTTTGCGAGTCGCTCGCGGCAAGCAACAACATTTTGGCTTTTATTTCTTGACGGAAGGAAAAACTGCAGCACACCTAAGACACTTTAAAAGTGAAGGGGAAGAATATTCTCCTGCTAAGCTTGCCTTAGAAGCTAGCTGAAACGTATGGGGAAATTGAAAAAACAAATCAAGTTTCTTCCTATGTTTCAATATCCTGACCGAACCCAAGGAACTCCAACAGTTTCGAAATGAGAAGGTTTGACAGCTGGGGAAAACACATGTATAATTCAACGCGTCCTAATCGACCAACTGTACAAAAGGAATCTTATTTTTGGCTTTCCCTGTTGCCGCAGTCAATCCGACATTGATTTTATGCTGCAAAAACGGTGGTCAAAATAAAACAACTAAAAATTTTCCAATAAGAATACAATTTTCAGGTCTGAGCGTTCATATAGTCAGGGTAAAGTTCACTTTATCGCGTCCTGGTTCTGGTAACATAAATATTGCAGGAGCCACCAGATTTGGGTGACTTTTTGCATCATAAGTTTCTACTTGCACTGACAGATTGAGTGCGTTCCGCGTTCATTCAAGTAATCTTCCCTTAGAATTACGCTATAAAATGGCTAAAACTTACGATAGGAGGCAGATGGGCAAACTGGGAATCGAAAAGTCAAAGACAAACGAATATAATACTGATGCAATCGTTCCACAAAACCATGCATTATTATATATATCAACTTCATTCGACGAAAAACAGCGACATGTATTAATAATAAAGTAATAATTTACAAGCGAAGCAAGGAAACCGTTTGAGCTACGCCGCACACGTTTATGTCAAAGTTTTTATGAAAGCAAAACTAAAATCAGTTCGTCAATGGAGTTAAATCAAAATAAAGGTCGCTGCGGGTTTTTATGTTGGAAGCAGAACTGAAAAGCACAGAGTCAGACTTCAGTATTGTTTTCTAAACAACCTGAAACAGAAAAATAAATATAACTTCCTTTGTTAACAATACACGGATGAAAACGAATTTTTATAAACTTCGGAGGAAGAGATATAAAGTTTTACAATGAATCCGTTGATACAATTTGATAAATATCTTTGACACGGGAAGCGGGGTTAAGTGGAAATAATATCGGGGGGCTTTCCAATAAAAGAAGACGAGTTTGCTGGAAATAAAACAATTTCCCGCATTTTTACTGAGTTTCAAAAACCGTGGTGAGCGCAAATTTATAACTGCATGTATCTATATCAAATTAAACAGATAGCGAAGAAGCGGTTTGCACCATTAAGCCACAGACGCCTCTCCCGAGTATGCCATGCATTTCCGAGCTCGCACGAGTCGTGAAGCACGCTTTTATTCGCTTGACTGACTACGTGCGATTCGAGTCTGGACCGCTTCAAAAGCAAACGGTGCGACACGCGCCAGCTTTCCTTTCAAATTATTTAATTATCCCGCCTCCACGGACAGCGCTAGAGCGATGACAGACAAAGCGAAAAGCTAACAAAGTACCTAAGCTTCATCTCTAATTTCAATGCCCTAGAAAACACATGGAGTGTGGATCTCACACACACATGGGCCTGCAGAGAACCGAACTTCCACGCGCTTTACATTTTTTTTTTTTTTTACACACGCGACTGTATATTTAGGAGCTGGCAGTGACTTCGCCAACTCGCCCACCCATGTGGAATGGCGCGAGTCACGTGATTGACCTGAACCCTCGGCCCCATTTGATAGGCCACCTCGCTACTTGATTATAGACTCGTGTTTTAATTAGCATTTAGTGTCAAGGGAAGGCTGGCCAACTTTGGCGGCGGAGAAAGTATATTATTATTATTCTATGGCTGCAAAGGAGCTCTCAAGTCGCTCTAGAAAATTTTACCAATTTCCATGTTCGAAGCTCTGACTTGGGTTACAGGCCGAAACACCGCATAAGGGGGAAATATGGGTGATATTGCGCGACGACCGTCTTCTGTTCCTTCTGAAGAATACTACAAGTCGAGAATGGCGAATTCCAGCCAACGCGCTACAAGTCGATCGCAGTCCATTCAGGGCGCCGAAGCACCTCCACTAACCCCGTCTAGGATTATTTCATCCAACCGTGCACTATTTTTATTATCAGAGGAAAATATTATTCGTCGTGTGTGCAAGAAAATCGTCGAGTCTAAAGTATCCTTATAACTGCTGATTGTGCTATGTTTTCATTCCATGGCGTTGGCCATTCTTGAGCGTGTTCGCTAGAATTTCCACTGTTTTTGCCCTATGTTTTGCTAGCATGCGATCTCTGACGCTTTTCCATCTGCCAGTAGACGGATAAGCGAATATTCTGTCTCTCACCTTTGTATTAAGTCTAATATTTTTTGTCCAGAGTTCGTTTTATCCGTGGTATATTTCCTTAACAGAGACCAAGCCTTTTGAATATTTCATTTTGTTGACGATTTTTGTCAACTGTGTGCTGCTGGCCGCCAATACTCCGCTTCCCAAAGGAGACAAATCAGACCTGAATGTCGAGCTGGTAAGAGAATCTTCAGCTGTAATGTTTAAAACAGTCAGCGAGAGCAACAGCTCCCGGCACTGCACAGTACACAATACAGAATGTGTTCCGATAGCAGACCGGCTCGACACCAGCTATTTCTCCCACTGCAGTTTTTGGTACCTGCTTGTCGCATTCATATTGTAATCAATTTATTTCATTCTTGTTTAGGAAAAAGCAGAAATATATCTGCTGGCTATCTTCTGCCTTGAGTGCGTATTGAAGGTGCTAGCACTGGGGTTTGTCCTACACCAAGATTCCTACCTGCGATCAGGATGGAACGTACTGGATTTCGTCGTCGTGGTGACTGGGTAAGGAAACCTAAGTAATTCATAGCCGTAAATCCTCAAGCGACTCCACTTGAGTGTAAAATGCTATGAGTATGTACGGGTTTATAAACCCATACTCTGTGCATTACTGCTCCGGTGTATTCGCTTGAGCGGGCAGCTCGCACTACATAATTACTCGGCAGGCTTAGTAAGCTTTTTCTTATTGTTGTTTAAAAGTATTTGGACGTTCAAGGCATCGAGACCGGCTTCTTGTCGGTCGTTATTCGACCGTGGCGACTCGATATATGAGTGTGTAAACCAGTTTGGTTGGCTGACGCAACGTTTTAAGACAGCATGTGAACGCCGCTGCGTGCCCCAAAGCGACGAACGAACAAGAAACAATCCACACGTACTCAAGATGGCAGTTTGAAATATGGCTGTACGGGTTGCTGGCCCGTCTGCCGGCTCGACAGGCCTTGTTTTCACACAAAAGATCGGATAATTCTAAACAAGTCTTTGTTGCCTACCATTCGAAAGCCCTACAAGACAAAAACCACTTTTCAGAGTTCTGTTACGCGGAATTTTTGCGAACCCCATCAGCGCATTATGTTAAAAAAGCAAACACACAGAAGTCAGTTCGATTTCAAAACCAGTGTCATTTGTTTTGAGTCATGAACTTGGGAGCCTGTTTTATCAAAATATTGACCAATCTCCAAATCACTTTTACCGATAACCTGACAATATTTCTCGCTAAACCGACCCAACAAATTGATAAACACACTGCTGTGTAATTCGTGATATTTACTTTGACTTTATATCATGAAGAAAAACTAGGAAAATAGATCGGGTTTTTCCCGAGCATGCGAAATTTGGGATACTAAATAATTCAAAGAGCATAGCATAAACAGTACTTACCGGGGTACGCGGAGAGCTATGCAAAAGAGGGAAGCAATTTAGTTTTATTTTCCTAATCGAAATAAATTTGAACTAATTCATAAAATCCCATCATACATGCACTTGGAGTAAATTTAACTCTAGCTAAAGCATTAGATAAAGAATTCCAATTAAACCTCAATATAGGTAAAAAGTGACTTGACATCTCCGCACGCGACGAGGAAATTGAAAAACACTTTCAGACAAACATGGCGGAACTGCGAAGGCTCCAGGCTTGCACGTACGATACTAAAACGTATACAATTCAGTTGACGTTTAAGTTTTAATCTATGATAATCTTGCTAGAACACGCACTGATTTTTTTGTGTACGCTGACAATGCTAGACGTCATTCCGAAGCAAGTATCTTAAAGACTTTGGTATATTTATCAGTGCTTAGAAATGGCGTATTTAGATCAGAAACCTACACTGTTGTCACTATAGCAACACTTTCAGACGAGAAGCGTGCTACAGAATAAATTTACTCCAAACAGGAAGAGGGTCTTATGCGTTTTGTTCAAATCAGGTTAACTGTTTCCTTTTCCACTCGACACAAGTGTGATTGACAGTTGTTGCGCATTACACGGTGTGAACTGCAAGTGGCAACTTTTATGGTTGACTGACAATGTCAAGTCCAAACACCACATATATAATGCATATTTACTCTTCGACTTTAACGAAAGTTTATTTCTCTGCCGCCAGAAAATTACCCCCGTTAGCCAAAAGTAAATGATTTCTTGCTTGTTCAAAGGTCTTGTTACGTAGGTGACCACAACTCTTCACTTTTCTTGTGCTTAAACCATGAACACGATAAAATGGTCATCAATATTTTAGCATTTAGTGGGTGGCTGGAAAAACGCGCTACATGTGCAACACAGTGAAATAGTTGTATTGATTAAACATTGCCTAGCGAGCAGACAACTTGTTTGAAAGAGTCATTTCAGGAACACATCACTTCTAATCATTATGTGTTCACTAGAATTCCTATTGTATTAATAATGACATTCAAACTGTTCATTCGCTGAATAGATGACGACATGTAAACTGCCGTTTTCAATTTCAAGTCTACTGCTATTCCAGACATTTTCCAATTACGACAAGAGTCCCTGAATCATCTTTGTTATGACTGGAGACAATATTATTCCGCCCAAAGTGAAAAACATAACCGTTACAATGCAAAATTTGGCTTAAAATGCACAACCTGCAGACAGTTACAACGACACCGGCACGATTCATTTTGTTTTTCTCTCACAACAAGCAATTTTATTACACAACTGTATAAATTTACTTCAGCTAAACAAGTTCAACAGATGTACAGATGGGTTCTAATTATCCCGAAATCTTTCAGATTCAGAATAAAGAAGACTTTTCTTTCAATAAACTACAGAAATCCTTTAATAGTGTAAAGTCTTTTTGTGAGATACTGTACTCTTGATTGCATTACTTCGGAGGAAAAAAATACAACATTTATTAACTTGAGTAAGAGGTGATAATTTTCCTAGACTGATTATCAATTACAGTGGACTGTTTTAGAACGATGCAGTAAACATAAAGATATTTATCAAGTATATTGATAAAGTCTCAACACTGTAAACTGTTGGCTCCACAATTTCATTCATTCCCCGCTTCAGTGTTAAAGGAAGGACTAAGACTAGTTGTTTACAAGTAATATTTTTATTGTACATATTTACGTTTCCAAATCAACTTGTCTACATATCACTTAACCAAGATTATACATGTATTTAATCATATGAATTATACATGAAACGAAACAAATTTTCTGCAGTGTTAACTTGAACTTATCTTGTTTATTAAGTGATTAAATGTACAGGTAAATGTAACTTTTGTAAAATAAGGCATGCCTGTTAGTGCAAGAGTTTACATTTACTATTATGACTACTAGTTTTTAAACATTTCCAAACAAGTTTCTCCATCCTAACCTAGTGTTCATATGTTTTGCACTATATACTTACTAATTGGTTAGATCAGTAGCCAAAGTGTTGAAAAGCACCGAGTTCTGTCTCTGGAATATTCACAATCAAATTACAATCACGTCTGAAAACAAAAAAGATGCCTGAGATTCAAAAGTTAACTGCAACCCTGTATTTTTTTCACAACAATTTTGTTAAAACACTAACAAAAAAAACCCAAGTGTGCTCAACTTTAAAAATGAAAATGTATTTGAATGATGAATCTTCAACAATTTATGCCTCAAGCAACTTGTGAAGTTTCAAAACTAAAATTTTGCAATTATAATTTAGAACATGTTGTCTACACATTTTTAAAATGCTGTTTATTATAATTACATTCACCAAGGTTCAAAATAAGTATGGGGGATTAACCTGTTGGCAAGTAACAGTAACAGTCACGGGCTGTTAAACAGAAACACTTTTGAAAGTTTGTGATCTAGAAGAATTCAATAAATATGTTCTAAATGACTTTATGCATTTACTTTTCAAACTGGGTTTCATATTTCATTAGTACATACTTAAGTTTGTTTGGGCTGGTCATATTTTAGTTGGGTCAGCTGAGAACTAAGTTGTTATGTCTCAGCTGGTTTTAAGTAAAACGTAACTTTGACTACTGTAAACACAAATGTCTAAACTTAATTTTTTCCCCAAGTTGTCTTGAGTGATTCATTTTGATTTTGAAGAAACATCTATACAGTACTAACTAAGGCTTTTTGCTGATCATACATGTGTAAAGTAGAGTAACTTTAATTCTAAACCTGAGTGAGTAATTTTGGATATCAAATGATTAGCGAGGTCAACCTTGCTAGAAGCAACGACATGTTAATAAAGTTACTACTACTACTACTATTATTCATAGCCTCTTAAAGGCCCTACAGAGATTGTTGGGGCTGGGGGTAGGGAAAACGAATATTACCAGTACTACCTCCCCCTTCAAGTCCTGAATTCTGCATCTTAACATAAATAACCCTATTTCAAACTGTAGCATTCACTAAAAAGAGAACAACTGAAGATCCAAATTATTGCAAAAGCAATGTAGTAAGCAACTTTCAACTCTCTTTTTCTTATAAATTATATTCTATATTCAAATGTATCTCTTCATAGCCCATGGGAGCAATTAATTTTCCTACAAGGTCAAAGTCATTTGCAAATTAAATCTTTAATTTACAAATAGAAAATAATTCCCACAAAACATGACAAGAACAGTTCTTTTCCAGTGCCAATAATCCAGACATAAATATGTCAAATTATCATGGCTACTTGTTTCACACAGGTTTACACTATGGTATTATGATAAACCAACTGCAATGTTCAATCTTCTTGTGACCCCACTGTACCTCCAACTGAAACAACTGTTTCAAATGGGATTAATTATTAAGAATTTATAAAAGAAATGGTTTAAATTGTAAAGAATTAGATATTTGTGGCAGAGAAACACATTGTGCAAGCATTTTTCCACTAAAGCGTTTGTTTAATAACCATCAAGATCTATGCAATTAGCAAAAAAAAAAAGGTAAACACCCCAGAAACTAAACCAGCCCTCTTGGCTAACAGTAGCAGCTGAGTCTGAATAGATCATTATTCTTGGTGGTGTTTAAATGATACCAGGATGAGTTTCATTCCAGTACGACATGCATAGTTTATTCCACATTTATATATTATAGAAGTTCTTATTCTGGAATGAAAGTGTGGTAAAAACACTGGCAGATCGAATGTATGGGTCAGCTGATCAGCCCAACCAATCCACGTGCCTAGTTCCGTACCGAAATGAGCTCGTATCTCCTTTACATGATACTTATGGAATGTTTGACCAGTTTTTGTTCCGGAACGAAATTTCGACCCAGTGCGACTACTGGGATGAACTCATTCTGGAATGACTCATTCCGGAATGATGTTTCAGCTGGTATCATGTATGTTTACAAGTATAGATACTCAGCGTGGAATTGGGATGAAGTCATACTGGAACGAACTCGATCTGGTATCATGTAAACCATGCCTGATTTGATTGTGTCATACAATCTGTTTTAAGATTTCAAGTCCCCCTCCCCCTTCCCTTTTTTATTGCAAAAAATAAGTTTGAATTGTTACAATAAACATGCTGCAGACCTTAAGTGATGTGCCTTGAAAAAATTGCCCATCACTTACAAACCCTTAAACTCATGCAAACTGTTACAGCAATAAGACTAAGCCTAAGGTATGCATCTAAAATCACGTAAAACAAAACTATGATCCACAAGCTACAAATGTATTAAATAACAAGATTTTTCAAAAATCAGAAACAAGATATTAAATAGAGGAAACTATCATTTAATGTCATATCATATATTTACTTATTGTCCATATGAGTTTATGTCTGTGAAAAAATGGATGAAGGATGTAAGGTAGAAGATAGTATTAGTTAATAATGGTTAAATATTGTCCAAGGAAATCAAGAGTATCCTAGGTTTTGAAACATTTGGTGGAAGTTCATGAATTCAAAATAAAATGATCATTTATTTTGCTTGTCTTCAAGAGAACAAGTGTTTGACTTCAATCATTTCTTAGACTTCAAAAGCTATAATTTATAATAAATATTTAATATTAAGTATTTTCATAAACTCTGAACACATTTGCAAAAGCAACAGGATTAAAAAAAGGGATTACTCAACACTTAGTCGAGACCCTTAAAAAATCCAAACTAATGATAAGATTTAAGTTTCAGAAAAATGCCCGAGTTAACTACAGCAAGAATGCAGTACAATTTCTTCACAGAAATAGCTGGTACACCAGACTTACAAACTGGTTTGATCTTATTTTATCCAGCTCATACACTTACAACAGCATTCACGACAGACACGAAGTCAACCTAATGAACTCATTACTCATGGTGAATTGATTCATGGCTAATTGTGGGTTTGCTATCATATCTTTATATAACTAAAAGTGATTAATCTTTTGCATGAATCTAAGAATTAGCTTGAAAAGGTAATACAAGAAAATATCACTAAAATAAAGCAATTAAAATAAGAATGTACAAAAAGACCAATCAAAGTATAATAATTTTAGTCTCTTGTTGATAATAAAGTCTTGTTGTAATTATCTACTTGCAGTTGGAATCTGTCAAACAGGAATCATGGAAGTGCAAAATTCTGTTAACCCACTAGTTAACATAAAATGTAATGCTCAGTCAAGAGTGATTATTCTAAGTTTTGTTTTTCCTTTCTAGTCTAAAGCCACTATCTCAAAAGATGTCTTTGGGAATAATGAAGCCAGTTGACTGTGCTATTGTCGTGTTTGCACCTGCAAGTGCTTTGTTTCAGCAACCTTCATATAAATTACGATAAAGACCTGATTTAAAAAAAAGAAAGCAACTTAGTCAGACTAAACAGTTTCAGAGTTTTCAACTGATGTCTTTTGTTGTTGGAATCACACCCAATTTACTACTCACAGTTTTTTTTTAATTTCATTGTTCATCTGTGGGCAAAAAATTATGAATCAGAACTTTAACAGGCAGTTGTTGGTTTAGGAAATGGGCAAAAAGTTCTTTTCACAAAAGGAGGGGGTTGGTGTGTACATTATTGATGTCTTCCCCATTTTCAGTCCACCCACCCACCAACCCACAAGATTTTGTTACTTTTAGAAAAAGCATAATTAAAAGCAGCTATGGGACAAAACTTACCACTAGTGTAAATTATTCATCAATAATTCTCTGTCATGAATACTTGTCTGTGATCACATACACTGTATGATACCCCTACAAGTAGCTATGGGGCAAAACTTTGTACCACTGGTGTAAATTATTCATCAATGATTCTGTCATACTTGTCTGTGATCACACATGATACACCTACAAAAAATTAACAAAATAATGATAAATAAATATGTATAACTGTTTACACAGGAATTACGTTGTAGATATTTTTCTCTTTCTGCTACTGAACATTAATTATCGAGTCTCCCAATTTTAGTGCAACTTCCTAATCCCTCAACATTTACTGGAGTCTTTCAATTTATGGCCTGGACAATTCACAGAATGGACTATTATTTTATAAGTAAAAATACAGCATTTAATAAGAAATTTATGCAAACTAGTTAATTAGTAGCAGGTTTCCTTGTCTTCTGAGTGCAAATCAAATCAATGTACAGTGGACTTATGATACTATTCAAAGAAATTAGTGTGCTAATTACTCGACGTGTCCATATTGTGATTGAACTGACTTCTGATGGACTGTTCTGTCACTTTGCGATTCCAGTTGGTTTCAATCAATCCTCCAGCTTCAAAGTAAAATCCAACCACGCAAACCCAAGTGTTTCAAAACAAGACATCATGAGTACTTGCAAGCAATGTTCACAAGTACCAGACAAGTGTTATTTCCAATGCCTATTTTCACCACAGTTTTTTAGTCTGTCTAATAAACCTCCATCTCCTACTCTGCCCATTTTTAGACTGTGAACAGTCTCTTTCTTTTCCTAAGAATTGATCAAGAAAACACAAACATCAAGCTGCAAACCTGCAAGTGCGTCAGCAAGCATAATGCAAGCGATGACTGAATGCTTAATTTTGTCCAATCCAAAAAAGGAAATTTTTCAGATACCGTATTCCTGCTAAACAAAATAACTCATATTTGATCTGTGTTTGGTCAGCACATAACACAAGCAGCAATGGACCAATTAATCGTCAGTAACCAAGGAACTGAACGCACTGGAAATTGTCGACACTACAAGCCCTGGAGCATGGATGTTTAAAGGTGTCTGAAGTCAAAATGCCAGTTTTTACTCAACCAATACAGTATAATGCACATCAGTTATTGAAAAGACTTCAAGAAACTTTCAATTTCATAAAATACACAAGATAAAAAATAATATAATAATTTTTATAATTCTGTACGTCTACATAGATATAAATAAGTAAATAAAATACATTTATTCTCAGGAAAATGTGAATGGGTTCAAATATTGACAATAACATTTAAAAGTACAAGAGTCAAAAAAATTCAAAATATATTTCGGATTAACTGTATGCACAAAGAGTGAAAATTTATTGTGCTCGGTAACACTGACTTCATTTTTGATCTTGAATATTTAATAGATAAACCAAGGCTGTATTTACTAACCTTTCCTTGCTACATTTAACACTTAATATCAAACCTAATGCTTCTTTTTGAGTTCATGTACAAGTTTTGGAACAGTCCATGCATGTAGCACAAACACATGTTGCAATTTGTTTAAATAAACATTTAAACATTTACATTTATTTACTAAT
>JAOEJI010124459.1:0-12152 GCA_025448255.1 Umimayanthus chanpuru | reverse complement strand
AATTTGCCCAAAAATTAAGAACAAGCTAAGAACAATTGAGGCTCGGCTTCAGATTTAAATGTAACTGAAAGTTTTTACTGAAAAACACAACACATCACGTCATTACATGTAATGATGTAGTGTTTCCTTGCAGGTTTTTCTGCAGTTAGAAACACTGAGTGAGCAAAGAAGAAAATCGAAACTGTGCCGCACTTGTTTTTAAGAACTAAACTAAAACTTTTATAACAGTGCCGTGTGTATAATTGACATGATCAGATGGAAACAAGAACAATTTAAGAACAATTGAGGCTCAAATTGTGCAAAAACTTAAGAACAACAAGGCTCGGCCAAAATTTTCTGGTTCTTATGAAAAAAAAGCGTGTATGGTGTTTAGCTGACGTTTCGAGCGTTAGCCCTTCGTCGGAGCAGACAATTTTAAGGTAGCTTGATGTACATAAAGACTAGATTAAGGCTTACTTATTTAAAAACTTTACAAAATAAACATATGTTTCTGACCAAAACCGTAAGTTATAACATCTATTGCAGAAAATATTGCTTTTTGTCAAGGTAGTTTTCCACCTGCGTTTAATTCTAGCTGATAAGTATCAAGACTCGACTGATATGTTTTGGCAGATCAGCTTACAATCGATTCTAACCTTCAATTTTGACTGTATACCTTGTAATCTTGCCAATAAAATCTTCGCTGTTGATTGAAGCGAATAGAATTTTTCATCTTTTGTTTTGACACGTACTGTTTGAACAAGCTCCGTTCTAGAACTCTAGGTACGGCGACTAACAAAGTACAGTAATCACAATAATTTTAAAATATTATACTGATTCATTGTCTTTTTCATAAATGTTAATCAAAATAAAAAGAACTTCAAACTTTGACAAGTCCAACCTTACAATTGTAAATTTATAAAGTCTTTTTTGTTGAAACCCTTAAAGAAGGAAGCGAAAACATATTTATTTACAGCTTTTTCTTAAAACGTTGCGTTGTATATTGGAATATACCAAGATCGAAAAAAGTAGTGGGTTGTCGATGCACTAGCTAAGCTAAATCCTTCCCGAGCCAAGTGGCCCATTAGGCCGGCGCTTATCTCCGGTTTCCGTAGTGTTAAGCGGATGAGAGTCTGTGACTCCCCCTGGACAGGACACTGAATCCATCGCAGGTTAGCCCCCAACAGAAGCTGGTACTCACTTAGACAGCTGAGTCGACTGGAGTAAGTCGAGTAAAGTGTCTTGCTCAGGGACACACAACGCAGTGGTCAGGCCGGGGTTCGAATCCACGACCTTTGGGTTACGAGCCGGACACATGTAAAAATACTATTTTAGTATATTATTGCATTAATTGTATAATTTTTGGAAATCCGTAATTCATTCCGGTCTGGATTTGTGCCAATGCACGAGACAGCTTTTTGAAATACTGTATACAATAACAATAATAATAATAATAATAATAATAATAATAATAATAATAATAATAATAACAATAACAATAATTATTATAAAAGTAAGTCATAGAAAAGTCTTAAAAAGAACATTGTAAAAAAAGCGTATTAAGAACAAATAAAGATATGAGTTAAAAAAAGTCGTAGAAACGACATAAACACTATCTGCCCTAAGGCCCTTTGCAAATCCACAACAAAAACGTAAACTAATATTAAATAATTTAAGTATAAACTACAAGAAAGCTGTGTAACTGCAGTGACAATGTTACACACCGGTGCATGTTCTGTTGTCTCGTTGAAGATTGAATCCATCTCTGCAATAACACCGGAATCCTCCAGGAGGGTAGTTTTCACAATAGTGGCTGCAATTCCCATTGTTGAGTGAACATTCGTCGATGTCTGCAGATGTATTATGTGTTGTCATTATCTAAAATAAAAGCTCGATAGTTTCTGTAACTAAGAGCAAACATTACCCTGCGTTTTTCAGTATTTTCAGGTTTATTAAATACTGTGATTTGGATTTGGTTTAGTTATGATAGATATAACAGAGAAACAAAACAAGAACCGCAGTAACAACAAAGAAACAATTGCAACTATAAGAACAGCGAGCAGAAGCTTTCAGTCTCCTCAAAACTTGTGTATAATCAAAAAGTGTCAACAATTAAGTGTTTGGCTCGCTGTTTTGCTCTGCGCTCATCAGTTGCATAATGAAATTACTGTCATTAATCCGTGCGTCTGAACTCTGTTCAAAGCTTCCGTGCTTGGTTTGATTCGTCCGTCACGGAAACTTTCCTTTTCTTAGTTTTAGAGGATTTCTTCTAATATTGTTTCCGCTCCAATGTAATAATCTGACTCAGCAAGGTAGAAAGTACCTTTCCTTTTCCAGTGTTGGATCCTGAAATTTCAGAAAGGGAGGACCTGGATGATTACGACCACTTTACAGCCACGTGCGACCATGACAATAACCACAACGATGAACGCAAACGATCGTGAATTTCACCAATACACGGCCATAACTAGCAAAACTTCGTTCACGTTTTATACAGCTATAACCTTAACAAAATCACAACCATAACCACAGCCACAATTACCATGGACACACGACCGTCAATAGCAACCAAACACAAGAAACATAATCTTCCAAAAATTAAATTTTTGTGCTTCATTAAGAAAACCTGTTTTGTTATATAAAACGTAACAAACGTACCATCGCATTTCCTCTTGTCTGACCCCAAGTCATACCCCTTGCGACATCTGCAGACGTAGGAACCTACAGTGTTGGTACAGTGGTGGTCACACCATCGGTAGTAATCCTTACACTCGTTTACATCTGGATAAAATAAAGAAGAAAAAGTGCATGAACTTCTTCTGTGACTACCCCATACTCGTTTATCTACAGTGCTTGCTTCAATGGTAATGAACGCTATAAATAATTGCCTCTAAAACGCCACATTTCAGCCTGATCTCCAATAGAGCTGAAATGTTACAATTATATGTTGCATCTATTGCATTGGACCAGCAGAATGGTTTAAACTGCATATCTTGATCAGAATTTATCGCATTAAAATTAATTTGTATATGACTCAGTTACATCTAAAATACTAAAAATTGTACCAGATATTCTAAATGTTACAAAGCAAAATAACGAACATGGTACGTTAAACCTTATTCTTGATTGAGTTTTATCCCTTTAAACGCTACCATTTATCTAGATAAATATGCTGTGATAGTTAATTTACATCCAGTAGTTTTGGAAACCTTACAAAGCGATGATGTTTGATAACGTTTTGATTGTTGTTTTGTAATACCAGAGGAAAACTTGGGAATGGTTAATCTCTGCTTTTTATAAAAAAATCTTGCGCGTTGCACATTCAATACAATTTTTCGTAATCCTCACCTCTGCAAAATTTTCTGTGTTTTCCAAAGCTAACAAAGCCAATGTTGCAGTGACAAAAATACCCTCCATTGTAGTTATAGCAGTTTTGCTGGCAACCTCCATTCTTGTTTAGACACTCATCGATATCTGCAGTTAAAAAAGTGGGAGTAATCGATTATTTTACCTACATGCACGTTATGTAAACTAGGAAATATGCAAGAAATATCTTAAGTTAAGAAAAACTGCTTTTGTTTCTAACTGTTTCTAAACAGCTATGATGTAGTTGTTTATTAGTAAATAATAGTTATCATCAACTGAACCAGCAAACTTAGACAAAAGTCTAAAGTTGGTCTTAAATTGAAGCAAGGTTTCGTCAAGAAAAAGACAATTTAGTATGCTCGAATAAAACAGCCTAGCTAAGGATTAAAAAAGGGCAATACAGAAGAGTACATGTATGTCGTGTAGAGCATTGCGAGACATTTATTCTTAATGAAAATATTGGTTTACACTGATATGTAAGCGACGGAACCTTCCTTTTCGAAAGCAGAAATAGGAATGTAAAATCAAGTTTCTTTCCTTTGTACTCAGTATGCATGCTTTCCCTTGCGCCTTCGCTTGTGTAATCTCGACTTTAATTTGTTTAATAGAATCACTGGAAGAAAGTCTTAATATTTTAAAAACTGTTAGATGGTTCCGCGACAACACAAGATTTAGTCTACGTGAGTTGTGGTCTGTGCGGTCATATACTAACCTACACATCTGTGTCCATCTGCCATTAACTTGTAACCTTTCTTACAGCTGCAGGAGTAGCTGCCCAGGTTGTTATGGCAAAAGTCAGAGCAGCCACCATTTTTGATTTTGCACTCGTCAATATCTGTCGATTTAATTCGATAACAGTAAGAAAGCCAACCAAACACTTGTTGTATATAACGAAAGTTTACGCTACCCAACAACAAGCGGCTAATATCAGTCACTGTTAGTATATCTTACCGTGACACTGATATCTGTGTTTCAAACGGTATCCCACAGGACACGAACACTTGAAGCTGCCAACTGTGTTGGAGCAGTCTCCGCGACATCCGCCGTTGTTTATAAGGCATTCATTGACATCTGTTGGAAGTGAAATGCAATTAGACTTTCAACTTTCTTTGGAAGAGTGATAAGAAAACAACAAGAGACTAGAAACATGTAAATATTATATACGGCTTTTTGTCAAGTATTTCTTTAAATTTTCTGGAGGACGATTTTACTCTATTCCATTGTTTTCTTCTCTGATATATGTATGAATGAATGAAATTTTGTTTAGACACGGTGGCCTATTCAGTCCGGAGACTGGTCTCCAGAGAGGCCCTGTACCTACAAAACTACCACTTTAAACATGAATATAAATACAACGGTATAAACAAAATTGCCTGAATTCGTTCTCCAATTACCTTTACATGAACTTCTGTCATGTTCCAGTTTGTACCCTGTTCTGCATGTACAGCGGTGACTTCCTGGGGTATTGACACAGTTATGTTCACATCCACCGTTTTTGCTACGACACTCGTTAATATCTGAAGAAACAAAACGCACTTTCATGAGGTAAAAAGTAAGATAATTGTCGCCCGGCTCATTTAAATAATTTCAATATTTTTGCATCTCAGTACTATTGGAAAGGTTGGGAATTGACTAACCGTAGCAAAAGTGGCCACCCAACTGAAGTTTGTACCCTTTCCGACATGAACACTGATAACTACCGGGAGAGTTCTTGCATATTTGATTACACTTTCTGAGAGAACACTCATCAATATCTGGAAAAAAAGAAGTTTAAAACAAGCACTATGAGTATTGTTGATAATAAGAATGCTAAAACATAAAACTAGTGATTGGCAGTCGATCTCAACGGGTTTTGACAAAATTTAAAGACTGTATGTCCTCAATAAGCTGGCAATTCTCTCTAAAAGAAAAAAAGGGAGAAATAGCGTAGAACTAATAAAACAAAGGACTATTAAAGATAGTTTACTAATATCTTAACCAAAATAAAACCTGCACATGTTTCCTTTTCAAATATTTAAAACACTGAATGAGTGGTAAAATTTGCCCTGTTTAATACAGGAAAGAAACTTTTCTACCTTCACAGATCTTTAGATTCGCCTGCAACCTGTAACCTTTTGGGCATGTACATTCATAACTTCCTCTAAGGTTTCGGCATCCATGACTGCAGCCGCTATGGTTCTTGTTCAGACATTCGTCAACATCTGCGTCAAAAGAAGAGCAAAGTTGCAACATTTATTATCGACATACTATTGATCATAAAACAAAGAATTCAACAAGCTGTAACTTACCCCAGGGGCCCCACTCACAAGTTTTAATGACGGGGGGGTCCGACAGAGGTTCATATTTTATACCCAAAAAATCACAACTTCAGAATTTGTCTACCCCAAAAAATCACTACTTTTTTTAGCATACCCCCAAACATCCCTTAGTCCTTTTTTCGCAAACCAAAAAGATCCCTCTGTTTTTCTTCGCGACTCAAAAAAATCCCGGCGTCTTTCATAGCCCCAAAAAATCACTTTTGGCCAAAATTTCAGACCCAAAAAAATCACTCGGACCCCCCCCGTCATTAAACTAATATGTGCGTGGAGCCCCTGGGGTCAATTTCGACTGATACCGAGAGCTATAGGTGGTCTAAGACAAGCACGACCATACGTACCACAAAATAAATTAATTTCCATCTACCAGGTCCTAATTGAACCATTATTCGACTATTGTGATATTGTCTGGAATAACCTATCTGCCGAAGCCGCAGATAGGCTACAGAGATTGCAAAACCGGGCAACCCGGGTAATAGAGAGCTTAAGCAACGAAGACGGGAACGTCGACGAGAACGCTACAAAACAATAGACTCAATAACAGAATACAATCACTTCACGTGGGAATGCAACCACCTGACCATTATTCCGCCGTCGTCTTTAGAAACAGAACGTGAAAACCTCAGTTCGGGAGTTTTGTAGATAACGTGAACGTTAGGCCGGGTCAAACGTCGAACTTCACATGTGCCGAATATAATACAAATGAGGTAGAACAATAGAATTTACTCATTAGCATTAGATTTGGCACATTCAATATTCATGCAGCTTTAAAAACAAAGCTTCTAATTTTTCATATTCACACACCTTCAGGCAAAACAAAAAAGAAATGCATGAGTTATACAAACAAGAAAAGGGAAAACGGAAAGTTAAAAATTCAGCAGCCGTCTAGCTGCTTAAGGCCCCTACTAACAAAGCAAGGGTACGGAGTTCGATCCCATGATATCAGAAATGAGTTAAGCTGGGACAATCTTGAACAAAGGCGCAAAAAACATGAAGCAATTTTAATGTATAAGTCAATGAATGGCCCTGCATCAGAGTACTTGAAAAAAATGTTTCTTTCATCTAATACACTATTATATAATCTGAGAGAAACACTTCTTCTACCTAACGCCAAACGTAACTTTATGAAACATAGTTTCAAGTTTGGCAAAGCATTGTCATGGAACAAATTGCCATCAAGAAGGAGCTCCGTCATAGGGGCGTTAGCCTCTCCCGGCACTTTTTGCAAGACCCTGGGGCGGTTCTAGGGGTGGTTCGGGTGGTTCGGTCGAGCCCCCTAAAGTGAAACAAACGCAAATATTTTGACCTTACTTGTTCTTGTGAAAAAATGACTTCTTAAATAACAATAACAACAGTAACAGTAACTGCACTCCATAACCATTATAGGTCTCCGTTGGCAAGCACCTTTAACCCCGAGAGCATTTCCACTTGGAAATCTGTATGCTTCAAATGTCATTCTATTCGTAACTTGACAAAATTTCGCCAATGCTGTTACTGAGTATTTTAACTAGTTTTAATGCGCGATGCTATTTTACTATAACAGAGGAGTGTGTTTTGTATTACATAATATTGTATGATACTAAATGTTACAAAACACGCACACACTAACACTCTCAATTACTTTTTGCTTTCGGCAGTCTATATATCTCGCTGGGTGTATACCTGTTGTAGACTTGCCCCATTGTACCTTTTTTTAATTTAGCGTATTAGATATTTACATTTGTGCAACGAAAGGCAATAAAGATTAAAGATTAAAGAAAGATTAGATAATGTAGGCGGGCGTTTGTCCGAACCCCCTTGTGCCAGCGAAGAACTTTAGCTCCCGTCCATAATCACTCCAGATTTCGTATTATCGCCAGGAATCGTAATTCATTTTCTTTGTGATTTTTTTATTCGATTTCCGTGGCGGCTCCGTGGTTTTACATTCTTTCTTGTGTACAATTCAGGTTAGCAAATTCGATAACAGCTTAGCAAATTCGGCAACAGGTTAGCTAATTCACACGTTTTCAAATACTGGCTAACTCAACTAAAATTCTTTCAAAAACTAACTCAAACTGGCGACTGAAAAATCTTTATATCAGGGTTCGCTAGGAATTCTGGGTCTCTAGTGCCAGTTCCTAAGTATAAACTAAGTATTCTGGCTTTCTAATGCCAGTTTTCTAGTGCAACACTCTCCGCACCCTGAGGGCAAATGTCACTCAGTAATTTCAAAAATCACTGTATCCTTCTGCTGGATATATCACAACTAATTTGGTGACTGGTCTTGCATATACATTGCTCGCAGCTTTGACTTTAACATTCCTGACTTTCTTGTGGTCGCCCATGTAAACTTCAATAGCTCTGCCGATGATCCAGTTTCCACGGACTCCTTTCGGATCAGGGATCATAACTACATCATCGCACTGAACATTTCTTCTATGAATGTTCCATTTGCGTCGTGGTACCAGACAAGGGAGAACATCTCTCGTCCAAATTCTCCAGAATGAATCGACAATTTTCTGCACAAATTCTACTCTGTGTCTTGGATTCTTTGTTTCTCTAAATGGACCTTGGGGTACTGGAGATGATGCTCTTCCAAAAGTATGTCGTTCGGACATATGTATGCTCCATCGTTGGGATCATTTGGAATTTGGCCAATAGGACGTTGGTTGACAAGGTTTGCTGCTTCTTGTAGACAAGTGTAAAGCTCAAAGGGTGTCCATGTTTGATCACCACTGGCTTTCTTGAGGGCAATCTTGCAACTCTTCATTAATGATTCAGCACAACCATTCTGGTGTGGAGCAGTGGGTGTTATAAATTGCCATTTCATCCCTTTCTCTGCACAGAATTCTCGAAGCTCTTTGACATCCCAACCTCTGATCATTTCTTTTAGTTCTCGATCTGCACCAACAAATTGCGTGCCCTTGTCGCTCAACATCAAAGCTGGCAATCCCCTAATTGCAAAGAATCGTCGAAGTACTTGAATATACTCCATGGTGGACAGGTCAACAGCTAATTCTAGGTGCACTGCTCTAGTGTTTAAACAGGTAAAAATGACTCTATAATGCTTAGCTGTTTTGTTTCGGCTAATCTTGACACTGAATGGTCAGAAGTAATCAAATGAGGTGTGATGAAATGGTGGTGTGAATGGGGCAAGACGACACTTTGGGAGATCTGCCATCACTTGGGATTCCACGTTCGCCTCCATTTGTCGACAGAATGTACAACGAAATTTCACTGTTTTGGCAAGGTCATGGGCTCTGATGATCCAAAATTTCTTCCTCAATTTTGCAACTGTAGTAGCAACTCCTGGGTGTCCATACTGATGTGCTTGGCATGTTAGCAGAGTCGATACCCAGTGTTCGCGAGGTAACAGGATTGGGTGTCTGGAATCATTTGACGTTAGAGCCTTGTCAACTCTTCCTCCTACACTAATAATGCCAAATTCATCTGTGAAAGGACTGAGCTTGTGGTAATGTCCTCTGACAAGTTCATTCTTGAGACCATTCTGTGCCCGTTTGATCCAATATATCTCTGCTTTGTCCAATTCTTGAACGGACAAGGACATAACTGGAAATCTGCTTTCGATTTCTTAACGCAACTGCAAAGATTCTGAATAAATCTTAGGACATATGGAGTCACTCTAAATAATCTTCCCGAACTTGAGAACCTCTCACAGTCAATCACATCTTCTTTTACTTTAGCTGCTGTACAACTGACTTGGGTTTTAAGGCATTCATGCTCGACGTCGTCGGCATTTGCAATCGAAGGCTTTTCTAGCCATTCGTCTTCTGGAAGGTAGAGAAATTCTGGACCGTGTTGCCATCTTTGAGACAATTCCTTCGCTGATACTCCACGAGAAACATCTTCTGCTGCATCATGCTCAGTAGGGATATGTCTCCACTGAGTTGGCTCACTGTTATTCTGTATTTCTCCTACCCGGGCTGCGACAAAAGGCTTGAAACGCTTTGCCTGAGTCTTAATCCATGCATAAACAATAGCACTTTCCGTGAAGAACACAATTTTCTCAAATTTCATTTACGACTTATCTTGGATTGTCTTACCTAGTCTGCTTGCCAGAACTGCAGCCTGTAATTCAAGACGAGAGATGGTCAGCTCCTTCAGGGGTGCTACTCTCGCTTTTGCTGCTACAAATCTTGCACTGAATTTGTCATTTCCCTGCTGCCATCTGAGGTAGGCACAGGTTCCAAATGCATGACGAGAAGCATCTGCAAATACAACAAGAATTGGTAGCGCAAGTGGTGCAGGTACCGATATACATCTCTGAAAAACAATGCCATTAAGCTGCTCAATTTCCTGAAAAAAAAACATTCCATTTGTTACAATCTGAGGGTGGCAAATCTTCATCCCAGTCTACACCCTTTTGCCACAGTTCCTGCAACCCAATGTTTGCTCTGATCAGAAAAGCTGCTGCAAAGCCAATTGGGTCATAAATTCGATCTATTAAACTCATAAAGAGTCCCTTAGTCAGCTTCACTGTTTCTTGTCCTTTAAAATTGTGAATAACAAATTTGAAAATGTCCTGCAAATTGTTCCAGTTTATCCCTAGAACTTTCTCTTGTGATCCTTGTAAGAACTTAATTCCATCTGACTCCTGTGAATCTTTAAATTTGTCACTTTCTACATTACATGGGGTTTCTTCTACAGTAATAGTTACAGCTTGCTGTTCTGTAGATTCTTGTGAAGAGTTTCTGTCATCACTGTTCTTCAGAACTTCATTTGATCTCCAACCTTTCACTCGAAATCCACCTTTCGCGAGCACTTTGTCAACTTCCTTTGTCAGCTGTTCTGCTCTTGTTGCTGTGGTGACAGAGTCGCATATGTCATCCATGTAGGTGCTATCTTTTAGGACTTGTGCTGCTTCTGGATAGGTGTCTGCAGCATCTTCTGCAGTTTTTTAATTGCGATTTGGGCCATGGCTGGAGCGGGCTTATCTCCGAAGGTTAATGCAGTTTTGACATAAGTGTCAGGTTCTTGTTCTGTATTCAGATTTCTTTACAGATATCTGTGCACATGTTGATCTGCTTCGAGAATAAGAACTCGGTGATACATTTTGGAAATATCTGCACTGACTGCCACAGCATTCTCACGGAATCTTAGGATAACTCCAAAAATGTTGTTCAATAAGTCTGGTCCTTTTAACTAGTAATCATTCATGCAATGGCCTTGAAACACTGCTGATGAATTGAATACAATTCTGGCAGGTGTACTTTTCTTCTCGGGTTTCACTACAGCATGATGAGCAACATAATGAACAGAACCTTTGTGCTCATCCAGTTCCTTATCGGATAGCTTACGGGAGAATTTGTTTTCAACCATTTCATTCATTTGATCATCGTATGCTTTGGCATGTGCTGGATTTTTCACCAGTCTCTTTCCCAATGATTCTAATTTCTTCTTGGCTTGAACGTTGTTATCAGGTAGTAACTGTGGGTCTTTCTTCCATGAGTATGGGATTAACCTTTGGTCATTAACTTTCTGACAGGAATCTTCAATTATTTTCTTTTCTTTTCTTCTCGCTCAACTTGGCTCAATTTGTCATCTTTACAGTGGCAGGGTTTCACTGCAACACCCATTGATTCAGTAGTCCAAAAGTCTGTCAAGTCCACAAGTGCTGAAAATTTCACGTGGTAAACTCTTGTGATCTGGGAAATCTCTCCCGGTACAGCTCCAAACACAGCCCAGCCAATAGGTGAACGTCGTGCTACCAAGTTATTAGCTTCTCTAGTCTCACTAGTATGCATCTTCGCATGGTCGATTCCAGTTAGTAAATCAACTGGACCATGTCCTCGAGAAAGACTGTCACTGCTCAAGTTCATGTGGTTCGCTATGTTTTGGAGATTAACTTCTGCAATAGCATTACTAATACATGGGATTCCTACAGCCTTAATGTTATGTACACTATTGTTCTTTGGTGAATGGATTTTGAAACTGTACAATTTAGTTTTCATCGACTCTTCTTCCCCACCAACTTTTGTAAGTTTTACTGTGACATCTCTTCCCTAAAGCCCTAATTCTTCTGCTACCGAAAGCTTGATTAAACTGCTTTGGGCCCACGACTCTAGCAAAACATTTGCCTGTTCAGTTTTTCGAGGTCCAAAGTGTTACAAAAATTTTTGGTAGCAGTGCTTCTTTGTTCTCAGCTACTGTAGCTACACCTGCAGTGCACCTACACCTGAAAAATTACCACTCCCAGTACCAGCTCTCAGTGGTGCTGTTGCTCTCATTCTCGATTTCATTTCTACTGACATGCAATTCAATAGACAAGTTAAAGTGGCTGGTTTGCTTTCTCTCTCTAAATCACGTGACCAGACTTTTCTGTCATCAGAGCTCATCTTTTGCTCGATAATTGCAATCACGTGGCTGTTATCCATATCAGAGGGTCGACCAACTTCTTTTAGTGTGTTATAGCAACGTCTGACTAAATGCACTAATTCACAGAATCTGCTATCTTCACCATTACGCAGTGGCTTAAACTTTGAAATATCCTGA